>PVJD01008080.1:0-76516 GCA_004026545.1 Mormoops blainvillei | reverse complement strand
TCCACTCTGGGAGTTTTATTCAACACACCCCTGTTGTTAGATGAAGCGAAAGAAACTTTGATTAACAAGCCTACCCAGGTTCAAGGATGGCCCAGAGTGTGTTTCTGCCACCCTCTGCAGCCGAAAGAGAGATGAAGTGAATGGAGCTTCTGTTTTGAATACTGGCCTAGTAATAAACCCCAGCGGGGTGGGGCGTCTGAGTGAAGCAGCTGCCATTATCAAAGTTGTTCCAAACGGTGATGCTGCGCTTGGACTAGAGAGAGTTCCGTGGTTCCTGTGCTGCCCAAAGCTGTTTCTGATCATGCAAAATTGGTCTCCCCAGGCAATGCAGAATTCCTCACTGGGATCCTGAATTTGACGGGCAGGGGGGAACAAAAGGGAATAGAGATAATCCCATCTCTGGAAGGGAAGAAACACCTGGAAATACTTGATGAAGAGCAGGGCTGTTGAAAATATTGATAATTGTCACTGTTATCCACCTCAAATTTTATATTTGAGTGGTTTTTATATTTTTTTAAATTTATTTTTACAAATTCTTTTTGCAATCATTAAATCACTTGATCTTACAAAACCTTGAGGGCTAGACCTACCCAGGGAGGGGAGACCATGGTATATTGGAATTGGTAATGTGCTGTCCCCTAGGTGGTTGAGACCAAGGCCCGGGCTCCTTTCAGGTAGAAGGGAGAGAATCAAAGAGCTAAAACTTAAAAATCAAAATATCATATAAATTGCAAGAAAATATAGGACACTAATTTAAGCATGTTGATGGGAAAGGAGGGTAAGTTTGGCTTACCAATTCACAAAACCCAGATGTCCTACAGGAGAAGATGATGGATTTAACAACACCAAGACTTCTTTAAAAAGTTTTTTCATTTTCTTATTTTTCATTGTGAGGCTTTCATCAGATGGCTAGGGATCCTTGTCTATCTGCTCATGATTAGGAGTAAAGAAAAGAGCCAATTGAAAACTGAGTGTGTATGTAGGGTTAATTAACTTTAAACTTCCCTCTTGGCTGACCTGGGTGGGCCATATATTGATGAATTCCCAGTGTCCCTATGTTAGTTTCCTATTGCTGCTGTAAAAAATAGTCCACACTTAGTGGCTTAAGATAAAACAAATTATTATCTTATGATTCTAAAAGCCAGAAGTCCTAAATCTCACTGGACTAAAATGAAGATGATGACAGAGTTGTGTTCCTTCCGGAAGGTTCTAGGGAAGAATCTGTTTTCCTATCATTTCCAGCATCTAGAGGCTGCCTGTGGTTCTTTCTCCCGGCCCCCTTCCATCTTCGAAGCCGGGGGCCAGCTGAGTCCTTTTCACATCTCATTACTTTCACCTCTTCTGTTGTCTTCCTTCACATTTAAGGACCAGAGTCCATACCACTGGGTTCACCCAAGTAATCTAGGATAATCTCTCCATTTTAAAGTCAGTTGACTAGCAATCTTAATTTCTGGTTGCTTCATGACCTAATATATCACACATTGCAGTTGTTAGGATGTAGACATCCTTGGGAGGTCTTTATTCTGCCCACCACAAGTGTATGCACATTCAGATGTATGTGTATAGAAAAAGACTGGAAGGGCATGTACCTAACTAGCAAATTGAATAAACAGTATTTCAGAGGCTGCCTGAAGAGGGGAATGGAAATTGGGACAGAAATAAAGGGAAACTCTTATGTTTCGCCTAATGATTGTCACATTTACTTTGGAGTAATAAATCTGAACTTAAAGATTTATAAACATTTTAATAAAATAATATTACGTTCTAATTATTTCTATTTGTCATTTGAACATAATGTATGTAATATTGTAATATAATACATATATTTTTTGATGTTCATCTGGTTCCTGGCCAGAGTTTCTAAAGCAATTTTTAATTTCCTAACTGATAAGAGCAATTGGAGCAGCTTTTGTTATAATATTTGATTTTGGTCCCCAGTTCTGAGATATCTCTGGAGGTGAAAAGAACATGTTTTGTTCATAACAAGCCCCTTTCAACCACACCTGAGTTTATGTTAATGAGATGACTATGAGAAAGTCCCTAAGGATGAGGCTGGTTGCCAGAGCAACCAACTGTGTGATTAGAGGATTAGAACTTTTTCAGCATCCTCCCATACCTCAGGAAGGTGGAGAGGGGCTGGAGGTTGAGCTATTCACTGATGGCCAGTGATTTAACCCATCGTACCTATGTAGTAAAGCCTCTAAGAACACCCTAAACAACGGAGTTCCTGGAGCTTCCGGGCTGCTGAAGGAGAATGCATCACGTGCTGGCAGGATGGTGGGCCTCAAACTCCACAGGAATGGGGAGCTGTGTGCACAGGGCTCTACGAGACCTTTCCCTTTGTATCTCTTCATCTGGCTGATCTTTTGCACCCTTTAAAATATCTTTTGTAAGAAATCAGTAATGGGAAGTAAACCATTTTCCTGGATTCCGTGAGCTATTTTGGCAAATTATTGAATCTGAGAGATGGGGTTCCTGGGACCTCCAATTTACAACTGGTCAGTCAGAAGTACAGACAACAACCTAGGACTTGTGATTGCTTCTGAAGTGGAGAAGTGCTCTTGTGGTACTGAGCCTTTAACCTGTGGGGTCTACGCTAACTTCAGGAAGTGTCGAAATGGATTAACTTGTAGGATACTAACTGCATTGAGAACTGGAGAATTGCTTAGTGTGGAAAAACCCACACATTTGATGTCAGAAGCACCATGAGGGTAGGGAAAATACTTTTGTTTTAATGTAGTATCTTAGTTTTAAAAAAACATCTCAGTTTATAGTAAGCAGTACTACACTTCATAGGTTCAATGGTAGAATTAATTATTGAGAGATCAATGTATAACTGAATAAAAACAGATATAAGTCGGTTCTATTAACAAAATCTGCCTTTTGATTTGTTAACAGTCATTGTAGAAGTGTGCATAGTATAAAGAATTGTCTGCCTCTGGGAAGAACACTTGTGTATGATGAAATGAAAGGTATGCATGGTGTGAGATCAATGTTGAAGTTTACAGACAGCTGACATATTTCCTATCACATTCTTCTACCTTGACTGTATGTTATTAATATCTCATCAGATGCTTCTGTTTCACTAGGTTTATGGAATTTCACGCCTTTTCATTTCTGATATACCTCCTTCTCCAGCCTTTGTCTTCATAGTCTTTTCGTTTTTTCTCTTAGCTCCTTCACCATATATTTAAGACCTTGTTTGTTTTTTAAACTAGTTTTATACTCCTTAAATCATTTATACTTTTGATTAAATTAATACTCTAAAATACATGAAAGTATTTGCATAAATAAATACGCTTACAGATGCAAAAATAAATGATACTAGCTTAACATTACACTTAAAGAAATTATAAGCTTACTTTAAAAAAACTAAATACTTCAACATATGTGGTCCTTCTTAGGACTACCTACCTCACATCCACCAAGGTAAACACTTGTAAATTAACAGGTGCGGTATCCCAGAATGCTTGAACATTGGCTAGAGTGAGTGTGTGGAAAATCACACCAGGCTCTGCTCTAACACACACACGCACTCAACTTTTGGCCCTCCATTCTGTAAATATTTCACCCAAACTACTTATTTACAATCATGGTGTGCACTTCAACAGAGTTTGTGTTTTCTCTATATTGTGTTATATCTTTAGGTTGTTTTCTTTGGGGATCAACCTGTGTTTTTATTGCTTCTTATGAATATGCAACACAGACCACACACAGAAACTCTCTGATGAGGAGGATTGGAACTAAATAAAGAGGGAGCCTTCAGACTCACATACATTTGGACAAATCTCAGAGAAATGAAAAAAAAAAGGGAGTGGAAAGGTTTTTTTGTTAATGTTGTCATTATTGCTTTTCAATAAAGAACATGTCTTTTTGTACCCAGTACTCTTAAATAATTTATTTTAATTAAATGAAAGGAGATGGAGCCAATATATACAAAAAGGATTAAAAAGTCTAGATACAGACTTATCATGGTGATCATTTTGTAATATATAAAAATATCAAATCAATATGTTGTACATTTGAAATTAATATAATATTGTATCTCAATTATAATTTAATAAAAATGAAACATATTGGTAAAATCCCAATTAAAGACACTAAATTGAACATATACATTTAATTCCATCTCCTCAAAAAAATCCCATGAAGATATTAAGAAGATTATTTTTTTAAAAACGTAAATTCACAAGGAAAAGAGACAACCATAGCAATGTATTTTTGGAAGTTGAAAAACTAAAGGAATGATCCCTGGCTGGTGTGCCTCAGTGGACTGAGTGCCGGCCTGTGAACCGAAGGGTCGCCAGTTCAATTCCCAGTCAAGGGCACGAGCTTGGGTTGCAGGCCCGGTCCTTGGTTGGGTGTGTGCAAGAGGCAACCACACATTGATGTTTCTCTCCCTCTCTTTCTCCCTCCCTTCCCCTTTCTCTAAAAATAAATAAATAAAATCTTAAAAAAGAAGAAAAGAAAGAAAGAAAAACTAAAGGAGTGAGTGACAGTTGACCTTAGCAGACCTGAGAAAGCTGAACCCTGAACTGGCAGAAGGAAAAGTTAAGGGAAAAAAAAAACACACAACAAAAACTAGCAGACCCCTCATAGAGCTCAGGACATGACAACACCAGATCCCTAGAAGAGGGAGTATGTGTGTGATTGGAGACAAGAAGATAGACTGAAAGCATGTTAAAGAAGCAGTTAGATCCAGAGATTCTCTCCCCACATCCAAATGACTGGCATTTGCCTTTCTTCCATCCTCGATAAAGACTGGAGATTTATTCTCTGGATCCTATGACAGGTCTCTGGCCTGGGGAGCCTTGAAGATACTGACCATTGCAGTTATTATTGCTGTATAATTACTCACCCTCCTCACACACACATACTGGCAAAGAAAAAACAGTTAGTGGGATAGAATAACCATTTTATTAACCTCATAGATTCTGTGAGTTCATTAATTCAGACAGTGCCTGACAAGAACAGCTCCTTTCTGTCCCAAGTGTCTGGGGCTTCTGAAGATGCAACGGTTTGGTGCCTAATTCACCTAGAGGTGTCCCCACTCAACGTGTCTGCCAGGTAGTCTTCAGTTGGGCTCAGTTGGCCAGAACACCTATATATACAGGTTAGAGCAAAACTAGGCTTATAGTTGTTCTTATGGAAAATAATACAATAATTAATAAATCATAATACAAGAATAAGCTCTGTGTTTTGCATACTCATAACTGTAAACCTCCTTTTGCCCCACCGTGCATGGCTCCCGATGCGGTGTCTCCCCTGGGCTTTTTCCTGCTTCCTCACAGCATGGTGGCTGGGTTCCTGAAGCAAGTGTCCACGGGAACAAGAGGGGGTGTAAGGCTCTCTTTTTATCTAGTCTCTTTCAAGATGTGGCATCCCAAAGAATGGGCCCAATTTATGGTTTTGATTTATCTGTCCATACCTCAGAGCAAACAAAAATCACAGCAGCATCCTTCGTGTAAGGGGATTGCATTTTTCTCAGAGGCCATTTCGATTTTGATTCCAACTCTGCTAATCCCCTTAGAGCTTAAGAGCTTCTGTTTGACTCCATAGCAATTTTTGCAGAGCCCTTAGTTCATGACGACTGCCTTCAGAGTTCAATGAGAATGGTTTCCCTGTAGTGCTTGAAGTTCCATCTTTGAGGTGTTTTGATCATTATGAGATTAAAATACTATTACTCAGATAATACTTTTTGTCATTTTATATTTAGGTTTCAGATTCATCCATAAGAGCCTGACAATCCCAAACCCCTTACAGAGTGTCCCTGTAATTTAGATATTTTGACTTAAGATCACTTGAGGTATCTTCGTTTTGGTCAGAGAGTCTGCACAGCAGGCAAGTGAGTTGAAAGAAATGCTGCTTTTCTTCCCAGCCATTGTTTTACAAAATATAATATTGAAATATATTTAAGAACATTAAAGAACACTCTGTTTCAACATGCCGTTTGTATAGAGCAAGATTTAAAGAAATAAACACCTTATTTTTAGCATCTTAGTAGCTAAGCCTCATTAATTATGGTTTATAAAATTTCCCATAACTTTCTGTAGACAAAACCCTGGCTTTTTTCTCTCCTTTTTTAAATTTGTCATTGAAGTCTCTCAGTTCATATGAAGCTTAGCTCTGTGACAGAGTAACATAGTTGTTCTTATAGCAATCCAGAGCTGCTCTCTGCTATTTTAGTCCTGTTGCCATTCATTAAACTGCGGAAGAACTGTGAGTAGAGTGAGAACAACATAGCATCATGGCCACCCTGCTTGGAGGGGCGCCTCTTTCTTTCTTCCACAGAGCAAAACCAGAAAAAATAACTGTTGGTCACATGATAGCCACACAGCAGGGTAAATACTTTCTCTCAATTAAAAAAAAAATGTTTCTTGAGAAGCTCTCACTCGTCCCCTAAATTCATAAACAACTCCTCCTTCAAACCTGAGGTGATATTACCAGCCATTGACAGTCCCCCAGCTGATGAGTCCTCAGGGACATAAGAATACAGAGTCCAAGAAACTATCCAGTTGAGACCAGTATCTCAACAGGTTTTATGGCGTTAGCAGGAAGGATGCAAATATTAAGACACACCGCTTGCACCTTATTAGGGAGCCAACTTGAAATCAGGAAAAATAGCTTCTAGTTCTCTGTGCCAGGATCACTGCTCTTACAGTAATGGAGAGTAACTTGGCCAGGGGCACATGTGAGAGAGCAAATTCTGCCAACTTGATTAAGGCCATCCTCCTCTATATTTTCAGAGCTCCCTGCACATAATTCTGCCATAGCCCTCATAGCACTGCCCTGTAATTGTCTGTTTCTTGCCTTTCTTCTCTACCAGGCCATGAACTTTTGGAGGGCAGGTGCCATGTTTAACTCACCTTAACCCAGTACCTATGCAGTGCCTGGCCCAAGGCAGGCATTCTATACATATTTATCAAGTGAGGGGTTCTATGGGTGTAAATGAAAGAGAGTGAATTTGTTTCTTAAAATCTAGATTTTGAGGAGGCAGATCTCTTTGCTACATACAGAGTCATTGCTTTTTTCTCTTTTTTTCCAGTTTAGAACCATTGTTTTTAAAGTATATCTCCCTTTTCAAGAGGAGATTCTCCTTTATATAGAAAGCCTGTTCAAGGAATCTATAAAGCCTAACCATGTCATTATTAGTCTTCTACAGTTTAGAGTTTAAAGGACCTATACAAGAAGAAAGCCAATGGAGAGCCAGCCAGGTGAGAAGGTCGTGGTATACATAGAATTACATCTAGACAGGTAAGTGTCAGACTGACAGTCTGTCCCAGGTTTGCATGTCTTTCTCCCGAGGCTGCTGTCTTCCTAGGGTAGAGACTGAGTCTTCTCTGCATTTTCAGCACCTGGTGCAGTTTAAGCAGAAACAACTGAAGATATTTTATGTTTTGAAGCAGACTAGATATGGGAAGTTTAGACAATATGCAGGAATGATGAGAAGGTGAGGTTCTTTCCCAGATGGCCCCTGGCAATGCAGGGAGAAGGGAGAAACATAAGTTCTGTTGAGCACTAACTGTATGCCAGACACTGTGTATATTTTCACATATATAGCAGAAAGCAATTGTTTTCAAAATTCATGAGACTTAATTTGTCTCAGATTAGTAATACCTCTGAAGTTTAACTACAAAGAGCAAAATGATAGAAAAAAATAATCCTCCAGGTCAAAAGAAGGGGTAAAAATACAAACAAACAAACCCAAAACAACTCATTCTGAAAAAAAAAAGTGTCTTTCAAACTTTTATGTAAATACATCTTATAAATCAATGGAAGAAGGCAATATGTCTCTATCATTAATTTTCATAGATTAGATACATCTAGATGTTACACAGAACAGACTGATGGTCGCCAGAGCAGTGGGGATTTGGGGGACTGGGTGAAAAGGGTAAAGTGATTGAGAAGTACAAACTGGTAGTTAGAAAATAGTCATGGGGATTTAAAGCACAGCAAAGGAAACACAGTCAATAACATTATAAAAACCATGTATGGTGCCAGGTGGGTACTGAAAATATCAGGGGAAACATCTTGTAAAGTATATGATTGTCTAAACACTATGTTGTACACCCAAAACTAATATTAAAAAAAGAATGTAAACTTTAACAGAAAAAAATCAAAATTAAAACAATCATTAGGTGTATCTGAAAAAATAGAATGTTAAGTATGTATATAAAAATAATTTATTCTATTTAGTATTTCTCATAATGAAAACTAAGAATTTAAAACACTCATCCCCTTAAAACTGGTGATATTTTTACACAGACACACATACGTAAAATTTTTATTCTTTGGAAATTCTTATTGATTTGTGACCATTTCCTCATCTTGGGAGTTGATATACCTGCATCTGAAGAAACAAAGGAGAAGGTGACGCAATAGCTTTTCTGAGACTATTTCTCGGTGCCATGTGTTTCCTTCAGCAGAGCCTTTTCCTTTTAAAACTTTCTTTTCACTCAGCCTGTGTGTCTGGAATGTCTCCATGATGCCTGTGAGGTCTTCCTAATGTTACCCAGCCCGGGCGGAGTCACTGTGTCCGGTCCAACACAGTTCCTTTCCCTCTGACCCTGAGCTGTGGTGACATCACCTTGTTGCCCAGAAAGCAAGGAAATCACGGCTTCATAACATCTCCCCCTGGAAGCATACTCTGCCCAGACCTTCCAGTCAACAAACTCTTTTGTCTGACTGGTCCTTCCATTAACCACCATTTTACAGGTGAGGCAATTGATGCTCAAAAGAATTTGAATACTGTTAATTTGCCCATAATCACACCTAGAATAGGGACTGGAATCAGGAGAGTTGGGACTTGAATCAAAGCCTCTCTGATTGTAAAAACCATGCTCCCTTTACTTCACCATTCTGAGCGATTCATGGATGAGAACAACACGGTATTAGGGGGATCACTGGGCAATGGCTTCAGCTTTCACTCTACAAACTTGAGTGTAGGAGAAATGTCCCTGCTTTGCTTGCCTGTAACTCAACAGAATTTGTATGACAAGACCTCATTCTGCCAGAAGGAGAACTCTTAGTCAGTGAAGGTTACCTGTCTCCTGACTTCTCTGGTTTCACCCAAGCTCTGAGAGGGCTTTGGAGTGGAATGGAACGTGCCTGGTTCTCGGTTATCATTTGCTGGCACTGGGGCCCATTAATTCATCCATCCTCTGGTCAGGTCATGGCCAGTATTTCTCAATTTCATAAGAAAATGCTCTCCACGCCCAACAGTTTTCTCTACTGCTTCCGTGCCTCTCTTGGGCACATAATACTCAACCCACAGCACCTCTGGGAAGTGCCCGGGACCATCCTTCACTTATGGACCAACTCTGTGAGGATCTCTGAAACTCTGTCTGTCTAGACATACCGAGTAGGTGTTTCTCGCCTGGGTCATTGCTGCCTCTCAGGTCATCTACTTGGATAGCAGCCGCAGGTCTCCGCTGCTCCCAGATCCCGCTCTCTAGCCAGAGGGTTCTATCCCTTACATTAGACTATGAAGTGATCTCCATACAGACAGGGATTGTGTCAAATACGCCTTTGTATTCTGGTGCATATCATCAAGAATGGCAGACTAAAAGACTCTCCATAAATGCTTGTTAAATTAATGATTGTTGCCTCAATGGATGCAATTCCATACCTTCTTTCTCCTGTTGGGTTATGGTCTGTTTTCATAACTTTTCCAATATTCAATGGGTATATAATATGATGGAGAACATGGATTTTGGATCATCAATGTCCTCTTTTAAGAACTGGCTTGTCACAACTTAAAACAACAACTATATTCCAGGGATTCAGCTGTGTGATCCCAAGGGGTAGACTGTAGCAGATGTCAGTGTCTCATATGCCCTCACCCCTACAACTTCAGTGCATGCCAGCAGACTTTCAACTACCAATACCTGCATTCTTTTGCTTGAAGGATTTCCCTGGCCATAGAAGACACATCGCTCACCTGTGGCACCGGAGGTGCCACGGTATTGACACTCTTCAGTATGAGCTTTTAATCAGTGACTAACAAGATTGGGTGAATAAATACCCCAGGTCCCCTGTCCCTATAGTGGGGTATCTCTGAGGCATAGGTTTACACTTGCCCCCAAGTAGTTGCCTCAGGGGATTAAGTTCCAGTTATCCACAGTATTAACTGGCTGAATAGGCACCCTTCATTGTCTTTCTTATCTCACCTTCCTACTCCTTCAGCTACAGACAAACTACTTGCATTTGAATCTGTGTCTCATGGTGCTTCTTTGGGAACCCACTCTAAGAAAGAGATTTACTAAATTCCCAAGAGACCTTTGTCTTCTGCATCTACTGCATTATTTTAGGATTTATACGAGGTTTGTCCAAAAGGTATCCAGCCATGTAATATAAAAAATAGAGATGTTTATTGAAGAAGATACAAGAAACATTGTACATAGGACAATGACGCCTCCATCCCCTTCAAAGTAGGCACCTTGGGACCTCACACAGTTTTCCCAATTGCCATTAGCTGCCCTGTTGTATTTTCCTGAGTCTCATCGGTGGTTTGAAATCTCTTCCCTTTCAAAGGTGATTTTAGTTTTGGGAAAAGCCAGAAGTCACAGGGCACCACATCTGGGTTCTAGAGGGGCTGAGTAACCTGAGTTATTTGATGTTCTGCCAAAAAAATTCTGCATGAGACCTGATGCATGAGCGGGTGTGTTGTCATCATGAAGCTGCCGGTTACCAGTTGCCCGTAGCTTCAGCCTTCTGAATCATCTGAATAGTTTCCGTAGAGGAATATTCAAGCTTAATGCAAAATTTGATGCAGATTCATTGCTCTACTCGCTCAGTTATTTTGAATGCGATGGCCGCACAATGCAGTGCTCACTCAACGATGTCTACCACACCCACTGACTAGCACAGTGAAATCGTTATTGTCCACACATGCACATTCCAGTCCACTCTCCTTGGCTGCCAGTTTACACTGATGTCGTGCAAACCATTCTCGTTATATTAACAATGGCTGGGCTTTTTCCGGACAGACCTCGGTATATAAAAATAATGGGAGAAGTATTGAGGGAGGAGAAAATGAATCTGGAAGAAATCTGTGGGTTGACTACGAAGAACACAGCCCAACTTTCCTTGGGTAGAGCTTAGAATGGCCTCAGAAGTGTTTCTTACAGGTATGTTCCTCATACTTGCTATATATGAAAACACTGTTTCTTACAGTTTTGTAGGCCCTCGAGAGTGGTGACTTCTGACAGGGAGGCTCAGAAGAAGGTGCAATTAGAAAGAGGACAGTGTGCAATCTAGCAACAAGGGCAACACCAGTGTAAATGTCACCAACTGAAGAAACAGAAAGGGAATCGAAAGGACTTGCATTTGGTGAGCTTTGCTCCCCACCTCACCTCCTTGGGCTGCGTCTGCACTGCTGCCTCAACAAAGGAGCGATTACAGTGTCTACCATTAATTATATGCTTAATACAGGTCACACACCCTCCTGGTGTTTTAGGAACATTATTTATATTATTTCCAACAACCTTTTGGGAATATACCACAGTCTCCATTTTTCAAATATGGAAAATAAGAATTAAGGTGGTACTAGCAACCAGTGTAGGCTGGTATGATCCCTCAACTATTATGCGAAATTCGAACTCCAGTATTTCTGTTGCTTAGAAAATCAGAGCTAGGAACAGAAAAATGACCTTCCTTGCCCTCCTCCCCAGTTTTATGGAGCTATAACTGACACATAACATTGTATGATGTACGATGTGTTGATTTAATACCTTTATAAATTGTTATAAATTGCAAAATGACCACCACTATAGTACTAGCTGCCACCTCCATCCCACCATATAGTGGCCATGTCTTTTTTTGTGAGGCGAGAAGAAAAGTGACCTTTCTTATGTCACAGGGTCACGATTACTGAGCTCCGAAATAAATCAGACCGGGGAAATGTGTAACTGCAAGAACTTGGAAAGAAAACCCTTCTAACCCGTGCTGGGCTGGCTCCTGGTGTGGACACTTGCAAGTTGACCTTGTTCTCATCTTGTTTCTTTAAAGTATGTATGGAACTGGCAGTAGACTTGCCACTGAATATGGCACGAAATCTTGGCCTTTCTGTACAACCGAACCAGTTCTCAGGGTAACAAACAATCACCAAACAGACATTCCAGACAAGTGTGCATCCAGCCACATGCCAGGGGAAGCTGCCTCTCCGGAAAGATGTTTTCTCTGGCTCTAAGGACATGCAGCAAGTTGGCTGACTTGGTTCCTTACTGGCTGGAGAGAGGAGATTGTTTGCATCTGTCCTCCCAGCTCTGTTCAATGACATCCCGAGGGTAGCTTGAAACTAGCTATGGTGTGTGTATTTGTATCACAAAAATTGCCAACACTGAAGGCGAGGGCTTTTCTCCTGGAGAGCCAGTTGATTATTGAGCGTCTCCCTGAAGGGCCAGAGGCTGCCCATTAGACACTGCCACCTGTCCTGCTGTGTCAAAGACAAGGTGGTAACAGAGTGGGTGATATCAAATATGTCTGCAAACCTACTGAGGATTTCGGGAGCCTGTAAGTATACCCCTTTTCCCTCACCCAGTTTTGAACCAATTGGGGTATACAGAACAGTCAGGCAGGTGCAGACGGATGTATTGGCTTTTTCGCTGGTAAAAGCTATGTTGGGGAACGTGAGTTAGGTGCAGGAACAACGAGTTCCCTAATACTGCCCCCTAGAATCAGGCAGACTAAGCTACCTAATCCAAACTCATTAGGATAGCCACCGGCCTTCCCATACAGAGCTCTCCTAACTGAAAAACTTACAGCACAGCCACCCAGCAGAACACTTGCTTTCTGTGAGCAGCTGACTCCCTAGCAGAAGGAGGGAAGAAAGGACCGATCTTTCTTTGCCTGGTCCCTCTCCCAAAGTCACCAATAAGTAGTCACTTTATCCCGGAGAGGAATTGGTGAAGGAGAAGATAAATAGTAGCAGCGTTACCCGCACTGAGTGCCCACCACAGGGAAGATGCATCAGGGTAGGGAATAACTGTCATCCTATGCAAACCTGAATGCAACAAAGAGGGTAGGTGATGATAAATGAAAACTGGATTCCTTTTCCCCCTAGGTTCATAATTTACTGTATAAATTGAGGATCACATGATAGGTTGACATTTTCTTCTCCAGGCATGGGAACATAACAGATGAGGTACAGACAATTTAGAATCCACACGGTGGTTTCACAGCTGGAGTTTTTTTTAAGACCTTAACTTGAAGTATAAGCTCATCGAAGCAATGCCCCCATATGTGGCCAGGACATAATTCATTCTACCTGGGAAAATGTAAGAGTTGAAATATTTTTTTAAATACCAGTAAAATGGAACTGGGCATCAGTTTCAAGACCTGCTATGATTTCAGTCTTGCAAAACACACAAATTCTGCAGCCTGTGTGCTTCAATATACACAGCTACCCTTCAGTTTGGCCAAAAGAATTCCTGTAAACTGGATTCTTTGGGTCTCAATCTAGACACACTTCTGCATTCCTAGTATCAATGTTTTAAAAAAACTATTAGATTGTCCTGTATCTGGAAGACTATATATGATGGTGTTCTTACACATACTCACACAAAAATACCCTGACCACGACTTTGCAGATGGCCTCTATAAAAGCAACTGTAGTCTATAAAAGCTATATGAAAACTCATAGTCCCCTTCAAGCCTGAGACAGCCTGTGTAACCTGGCCACAGGTGAGAAATTCTTGTGGGATCAGCCAGAGAGTAAACTTTGCTTTCCCTCTTCTCTGTGGGGCTTTTACCCGGAAGCCTCTGGATACCTAGCCTTTCCCCGGATACCACTGACTTTCACTCTCTCCATTGGTTGTAAGGTAGTGCAGCTTTACACTGGTTGGCCAGCAGGCAGCATAAGGGGTGGCATTCTGCGGCACGTCTTTAGAAGGATTTTCTTCAGCGCGTGTTCCCCCAGTTTTCATTTAGAAACTGTGGAAATGTTCTGCCCTTTTCAATCTACTGGTATCCTGCGTACTACGGCAGTCTAGGCCTGAGAAGCTCTGACCCATGCAAAGGGGCTGGTTTTCGGGGTTAGCTCTTAGCTCTACTTCCATTACAGCGAAACTGCCTAAGAACAGGCTATACCTTTAGAACGGCGAAAGGAGTATAGGTATTTCCACAGATCCTTTGTTTAATGTGAAAGACAATAGTTATTCTTGATGTGCTTTTATATATCCATGTCTCTTGTATTTTGAGAATACTTATTGGTATTGACTGGGACATAGAATAAGAATTCGTATCCTGTGGAATGTCTCTGGTGCAAATTGGGTCATGATCTCTGCCTCCTTCCACTGGCCTCATGAGTCTCCTTCTTTCACAGTATGACCTAGAATCTCTGTTGGGGTCTAATTATATTTGAACTCTAATTTCTAAAACTTTGGAGTTCAATTAAAGCCAAAATTAAATTTTTTGGTTAGAGCCTCCTGATTGTTAGTATTAGATTGTTAATACCCCCAGAGAGTCTCTTATTTTATTGAACACCAGCCTGAACTTGATACTGAAGCTCGGTGTTTGCCTGTTAATCTACTCAATGGCTGCTTATTGAATGCCCATCGTGAACCAGGGTCTATGCTGGGCACCAGGACTAATGTAAACTCAAATAGTTGAATGAAGAGAATGACGTGCTGACAAATCATTACAAATTAATCAGTATTATAGTGCTGGGTTACTAAGAACAGTGGAAGGATAGAAGAGATACATAAGACTTTCTAGGGGAGTAGTAATGCACTTGAACTAAACTTGAGGAATGAAAAGGAGTTTTTCTAGAGGACAGTTAGGGGAAGAGAGTTCCAGGCAGAGTGGAAGGCACTGGTGCCTTAGAGGGCATGGCATCTGGGGAACTTAGAGAGAGTCAGTATTGTTGGAGTACAAAGGTCAGAGGAACAGGGAATGAGGCTTACGTTGTGCCAGATACTGTTCTAACTGCTAATTTCTATAACACTACGAGGGTGGTACTATCAACCCCATTTTACAGATGAGGAAACTGAGGCTCAGAGGGGTTGTATCATTTGCTCAAGGTTACTGACCTAGTAGGTGTTAGAGCTAAGGTTTGACTCCTCCCCCAGAAGGGACACTATTAATCACTATACAAAACTGCCTCCCCATGCTTAACTTCATACTTCAGTTCATAGACAAACTTTTTCAGCTTTTTGTCTTATCAAGTAGCTGCCAAAGTCCCTGTTTTAAATCAAGATATTTTTCTCCACATGGTCAGCAAAGATAGCTGGTGTGTGGAATATAGCCATTTTATATCTTCATCATTTCTTGGCTAAAATGAATACAGATCCACCCGCATTCTTCCAAACATAATGCCGCTGCATGACAGAGGAATTTCAAGTTTAAATCTGAGGCTCAATAATTACCAGTTATCAAATTGTAGCTCCACCAAAACATGGGCCCACACTTAAAGTAGCTTTAGGAGGTCTAAGCTGTTGACGAAGTTTGGGAGAGAGCTGTTTGGAAGTAGAGGAACAAGCATGTTCATTAAAAAGCATGAGAAAATCAGCTGTCTTTAGGGCTTTGCCACACTGCCTCTCACAAGCCTCTTTCTTCGCCTACTACCCTGCCCTATGCATGAAGAGCCGGTCTGGCGTGAAAGAAACCCCAGTGAACCTGGAGTCTAGGATCTTAAGTTCAGTCACTGAAGACACTGTGAAAGCTTGGGCAAGAAACTATCCTTTCTTAAGAAAACTTTGCTTGCCTGTGCAGAAGACTGGTTAAAGTGTAGGTCCTGGGGCCAGGCTTCCAGAACTCAAATCCGAGCTTGGCCATCCCCCAGCGGTGTGTGCCCTTGGACAAGAAATGGAATTGCCTGGGCGTCTGTTTTCACATAAATCAGGAAGAGTAGGAGTACCTCCTTCACGAGGCTGTTGGGAAGAGTAACCGAGACCCTTCACAGGAGGATTTTAGAAAGGGGTCTGACAGAGAAAGAACACACTGGATGTTAGGTTTCATTAATGTTTTCTTCCAGATCTAGGCTTCCCTGCTCCATTCAGGGCTAAGTACTCCTTCCTGGAGAAAATCATTCTTTTCTTTAAATGTTTTTCCTACTTAAGGAAGGCCAGTTTAAACTCCTGTGCATTATAATCCACTTGCTGGCCTTGCATTGACATGCAGATCTGCAAATCCAGACATCCAGCCTTGGCATGACCCTCCTGGCACTCAGTGTCCTTGGCTGTGGCATCTCAAGGCCAACAGGAATTCATTTTGTTCCAGACAAACAATGGTGACCTTATCTCCTGTTTGCTCTGTGGTCAGAATTATTGTCTCTTTGCCATAATTGAATCTTACCATCTTTGTATAATGGAAAAACAAATATTGATGAACTTTTCACTTGTTTCTTTTAATGAGAGGAAGCGTACTATGCTAATTTGACAAATTCTTTGACTGGAAATAAATCACATTGCTATGGAAACCTGTCCAGTCACCACTGAGATGTGATTGCTACATACAGGTTCTTTGCGTGTACATGTTTTCAGCATTATATTTTAGAATATATTTGACTTGCAATTCTGCTTCCATAGTGTCAGAATAGAGCTGGTTGCCTGCCTGTTTGGTCTTTTAGGGTCGCTTGCTGTCTTTGGGATGTTGAATCCCATGGTGAAAACCATAAAAATCTTGCGATTAGGTCTGGCTATGCTACTCCTGTCCAGGTGTCCTGGGGCAGGCTTTCCAATCTTTCTGATCTGATACAATGATAAATTCTCTAGACAGTAAAGATAAAGATAATATCTTGTAAGGTTTGCATGAATGTCAAACAGGGTAATATGTCTATAGGTACTTAATACATTCTAAAATGCTATTTAAAGGTAAACAGTTTTGCTTTCAGAAAAGCTACCCACTGCATAAATTACATATCTAAGTAATTTTTCATGTTTCTATTTCTGCCTTAGAGTTCGGTTATAGGAAATATGAAGATGTAGGGGCTGAGTGCAAACCTATTGGGATAAGAATCCCAAAAACACAACTCACAATCTATGTAATCTTGGTCAGGTTACACAACCTCTCTAAGCTTCATTCTCTTCACCTTTAATATAAAAACAATAAAATTTATATCCAGGTTTATTGACTAGATTAGAAAAAATTACATGTCAAATACGGAGGTTAGCAGATAGAAACACTTAACAATGGTACTCACCATTGGGAATTTGGTGCTGTTCTCAAGCTGACAACATTAAACAAATTCCAAACTACTCAGCAATTTGGAACTGGTTTCTACCAAAGGGAATATCATTTTTTAATACCTCAAAATTCTTACCCCTTCTTAAAGAGCATTTGCTTAGGAATAACAACTACTCATGAATTCTGCAACAGACATTTATTGACTTATCTACTAAGTGCATGGGAAGATGACTGGAAGAACAAGGCTGTTGCCTCTCACAGTGTCATAACCCGAGGGAGTGAAGCAAGTGTGCACACAGGTACTGCAATGTTACCGATCTCATTCATAATACTCGCATAACGAGAAACTTGGTGAGCTTCATAATAGAATCACCAGGAACACAGAGCTGAATTTATTTAAACAGAATTTCTTGCATAGGAGTCCATGAAAATGCAGAACAAGAGAAACAGTTGCCGAGACATGGATGCTAAAACCCACCATTGAAACATCTGTCCCTGCAAAGCTTTGAAGAATCTCTGGCTGATCCGGAGGTTGAAGAATGAATGGGAAGAGAGTGTGCTAGTTTTTATAGAGAATGCCTGTGGACGTTATTCAGCCTGCTAATTACCCTCTGTACTAGTATAGTCACCAAGACTTTCGATTTGGATAGAAGTTGAATAAATATGGTCTGCTTGGATGAGAACTCACCTTTATTGGAGAGAAGAAATAGGTCTAAATTGAAACAAACCTGTCAGCAACTTCATCAAGGATGTTAAGTCACAGCCGAAGAAGGATGGACATCTCATTTTTCAGCTTTGGGGGCTATTAAGTTTGGTTTCTTAATAAATTAAGTATAGCTGTACCTTAGTTATAAAGCACATAAATACCACCCTGGTCATGGATCAAATGTAATAAATTTTAATACAACTTCTGAAGCAGCAGCAAAAACTAAACATGTGCCCTTGTGCATAAACACACACATGCATGAATACATGTATGCACACACACAAACACACAACTGGACTCCGGGTTAAGAGAGTCTTCATTGCCTGGTGACTTTACTCTCCTCAGGTCAGTGGGGTAAAATGGCTATTTTCTTTCCTTCTTTTCCTTCCCTTCCCTCCTTTTCTCTTCCCTATCTTTCCTTCTTTTTTCTGTTCTCCAACCTCTTTCCTCTCTCCTCATTTCTTTTCTGCACTGATTTTAAGGACAAATGGATACCAATGGGAGAGCAAATCATTCATTTTGAACTAGCAAATTTCTCAGACTACTATGCCAGGAGCCTCCTTTAGAATTTACAACAAATGAAGTAAAAACATGTACCTCTGAGTGGACGATGGGTCTGAGTCTTTCTTTGGACATTTTTTATGGGAGGTAGCTGAGCGTTTGTTAAGCTTCCCTAAGGAGCAATGTCTTACCAAGGGAGAAGATGCAGGAAAGAGTCAATATGCACTCCAGAGAGCAACTATGGAGGCATATTTTAAATAATGTTCTTCTTCATAAGGAAATTGATGGAGAATTTTTTTTCCTCTGAGTAAAGTAAATGCGGAGTCCTAGGATCTCAGATACAAAAGAGTATCTGCTGAGTGAATAAACTGACCAAGAAGAAGAAAGGAAGAAGGGTTTACAAAAGAGATGGAGAACGAGAGGGAAAGATTAGTTGAAATTCCAGAATACTCCATACCTGCTTACCTTTTCCTCTTTAAATTATAGCTTCTAGTGTTCCTCCCAACACAGTCTTCCTGCACTGCCCCTTCTCAGTCAAATTGCACACATACGCTCTCTCTCTAATGATTCCTAGTTATCAGTGCCTGGAAGGAAGCCCCACCACTGAACCTTGAACCAGGACTGAGTGCACCTGAATCTCTCTAGATATCTCTGCTGCCAACTCTCCAATATTGGAGACTCAACAACCAGCCCCAGAATTCCACCAGAGCCTGACTACCCAACTTTGGTTTGCCATGCAGCTCTTCCTGTGTTCTGGAGGGTTCCATTCAACTAGTTTTACGTGAAGATCAAGGCTTGTGGAGAAATCTAGAGGACTCATCTTCTGAATGGAGCTCTTTTGCCAACTTGGTTTCTGAACTCAAAGGAAGAGGTGTGTAGATAACAGTCACAGGTGTGAAAGATGCCAGAGGAGTAGGTTTCAAATTGCGGTGGGCCAGATTAGAGTGAGGATATAGGCCAGAGGGTCAAAAAGGGCAGACTCAGCATACCAGACGTGCTGGAGCTGGGCGGGATATTGGTACTGATGGTCAAAGAGAGAGTGGAAGAAAAAGGAAGGGGTTGGCACCAAGCCCAAACAATATAAAACTTGGGCAAACAAACTTGAAGGCAGGGGAAAACACAAAACTCTTGTTTTTGTTTATTCACTTGTTTATTTTAAAATCTACAATTATTGAAGCAAACCATACTTCAACCTATGGGTCTTTCTTTCTTTCTTCCTTTCTTCCTTTCCTCTCTCTCTCTCCCTCTCTCTCTCTCTCTCTCTCTCTCTCTCCTGGAGTAGGAATCTCTGTTTGGTCACCGTAAGTGTGGTCAGCTCAGTCTCCGGGTATTCAATCTGTGAGGCAGTGCCACCTAGCAGACAGAGGACACTCTGGGCAGCCAGTCACTCCTTGATCTGAGTCCTAATCCAGCCATTTCCTGGCCGTGTATACTCTGGCAACTCATTTAACCCCCTCCAAGTCTCAGTGACCTCATTTGAAAGCGGCAGTAATAATAGGTCATCGTAGGAAGATTGTGAGGCGTGAGGGAGGTAAAATGTGTGAAACATATGAAACAGGTTGTCCTCAGTGTGTGGCAGCTACGTACTGCTGTTGTTGAAATCTGCCCCATCTCAGAGAGCTCCCCAGGGGCCTCTCCGCAAGTTGACTCTCCTGGGTATGGAAGGCAGTCCAAGACGTGGTGAGCACCCTTGAGTCCACACCAGTCACTTCCATCCAAGGGCATTTCATGGAGCTGGGGATGAGACTGTCTGCCATGGCTTCCTGGGAGTGGCAGATGGCCCTGTTTCCCTCAGCTACGCGGGCGACACTCGGGCAATGGGAAGTGCGAAGGGAATCTCTTCATGTACTCCCATCTCACTGAGAGCTCTAGCCCCATTTTCTTCTGGCTTCTTGCCCTTTGCCTTTTCATTTTAGACCCTCAGCCCCCTGATTGCCCTCCAAGAGCTCAGAGCAGCAATGGAATCTGCGACAGTGAAATCCTATGTCCCTCCATTCCCCTCTGCCAAGAGTGGAACGCTCAATCTCAGGTTCAACACTCTGAGGCGGCTGTGCTCCCATTTCGAGTTCTTTTTATGCTACAGATAACATCCTGCCGTTATTGTCTATCTGTTAAATGAAAGGAAAGGAAAAAAATCACTGAAGTCATGTCTTTGGAATCCCTTATAAAATGAAATCCTTTTAGCCCTTAGGACCGTGTAAACAGACAGTTGCTAGCACCATCATTACCATCACCACCACAGACAGAAAAAGAAAGTGAGAGCTCTAGACCCACTGGCAGGCCATGGTCAGATCTGCAGCGACCTGGGTGAAATAGTAAGAAGTAAATGCAGAGTGTAACTGACACAGTGTAACTTTCCTGTGTGATAGGTGATAGCCCTTGAGAGCTAATGAGGCCCTTACTCAATGCCTAGGGTATAAAAGGCAGCAAGCCAGGGGGCTGCTTTCTTGTTCCAAGCAGGCAGCCTCGACCACCAGACCTGACAGTTTGCGCTCCCTGAATCTTAGTTGCCTTTCTTGCCCCATCTTCTAATCGCACGCCCACCTTCATGGACTGGCCTAGCTCAGAACAAGAAAGACCTGGGTTTACGTTCTGGCTCTGTCATTTGATGATCTATGATTATCGGAAAGGTATTTAACCTTCTAACCTCAGTTTTACGTCTGTAAATCCACATGCACTTCAAAGAGTTTTTCTGAGCACTGAATGACATAACTCAAATGAAGTGTCTCCAGCACCCACACAAGTAATGCTCGGCAACGCTTCGTTTTCTTTGCATCTCTGACACAGAGAACCAGGTGAAATTTGCTCCATGCCTCATTTATAAATTAACAATAATGCCTATTTTGTTGATTCCAAGGTATTAGGTTGGCCAAAAAGTCTGTATGGTTTTTTCCATAAAATAAAAGACTCATTTTTCATTTTCACCAATAACTTCATTGATTTGGATATTTTGCATATGTTGGCTATCTCCTATGTGGTGTAATGTTGATTGTTCTCAATTCATGTCTCAATTTGATTGCTGTCAACTTCAACTGGTCTACCCGACCATGGAGCATTGTCCAGTGAGAAATCTCCAGCGTGAAACTTTGCAAACCACTTTTGACATGTTTGATCAGTCATAACACCTTCTCCATACACTGCACAAACCTTTTTTTGTGTTTCAGTTGCATTTTTACCTTTCTTGAAATAATAAAGCATCATATGCTGAAAATGTGGCATATTTTCTTCCATCTTCCGTGTTAAAGTTCACCAATTTTGATAATTTTTAAAATGCTTGCTGATATGATGGCTGTCAGAATACAATCTAAAAAAAGTATTGTTTCAAATGAAGTGAATTAAGTGCTACTGGAGCCATCTTAAAAAGAAAAACCAAACAAACTTTTTGGCCAACCAAATATCTTTTGCCATTTTAACATTTTGCAATTGGCAGCATCTTACAGCCTGAACAGGGCAATTGTGGCATGGTTGTTACTGTTTGTGAACATGTGGACATACTGTTATTCCTGATGACTTGACTGGACAGCTATCGCTCTCACCATTTGAGAACAATTTGAGGAAGTGTTGTGAGTCCTGGTTGTGGGTGGATAATTTTATACAACTTCTGATAAGATAAAAAACAAGGTCCTCATATCAAACCTAGCAAAATGGGTATCAGCCATGTGAAAGAAAATACCAGAGACAGTAGTGGAGCACTTTTTAAAGAAGAGCAGAGTCACAAGTATACTTCATGGCTTAGAGGACAATATCAAGTGCAAAAACACAGGCATCTCTATACAACCCAGTGGAAAAGCAATTCGGAAGATCCAGACTCTAAAAGTGAAGAGGTTTTCAGGATATGTTAACTAATTTATTTTTATATATTTTCCTTTTGGTGTACATATAAAAATGATATGTAGTAAAAAGCTATTCCTGAATAAATCTAACAGAAATTTTTTTGATATGTACATAATAAAAAGCTAAGTGATAAGAGAATATTGTATCAAAATGTAATTGGCAATATTCTTTCCATCTTAATGGTATGTAAAATAATGGTTCAGCTTATAACTAATGGCATCTTGGATTCATGAACTATGGTAAAAAACAAAACAAAACAAAACAAAATAACAAATCTCCCTGGTTTGTTACAAGAAATAAATGAGACATTTATGCTTTCTCATATATGCTGTCTAGCGCAGGTTAATTGAATCTCATTCAGAATTGACAGTCTTGGGCTCTTAGAAGTGACCTTGAAGGTCATTTTCCTGTAATGGTTATATTCTTCTGTCAGTTACACTGGTGCCAACTTTGTCTATAGACCAATTTGAGGAGTTTCTCAGATGTAGGTATCACCATTCCCTGGCTACATTTATTTGGAGTAGAGTCTAGGACAGCCATCTCTGTGCTGATGCCAACCTGGCGTTAGAGCTCTGCCCAACAGCCATGCTCTGCAGGTAACAACTGATCTGCTAGAAGATCCCCTGACTTACAACATTTGATACAGACTCAGCCAACAGTAGAATGGAGAGAAAGAGACAGAAAACAGACGCCATCAGACAGTAGAAGCCGAGACCAGAAAGGACCACAAGGAAGTGGAGACCAAGAAACAAAGTAGCAGAGGAATACGAAAAGCAGGAGGAGAAAGAAGCCGAGATCGAGACCCGGGCCATCTGAAAAGCCCAGTTCACCCAAGCTCGGCCTAGAGCTGGCACTCAGTGTGATGCATTCCTCAGTTTTTCACACTTACAAGATTTTTGCAAGGAAATAAAGATACTTTTTAGCTGGTTCTTTATGACTCTCTTTTCTTGTCAACTGACTCAGTGGTCTTTCTTCTTAAAGCATTTTTTAAAAAAACCTATAGAGATTAAGTGTATAGCCCACTCTAATGCCTGGGGAAACTAAATAAAGCAGTCAAAATATTTCCTCATCTGCAATTCACAATAGCCACAAAAACACTATACAGATCACATTTAATTTTCAGCAAATTGTCTTAAGCAGCAATTCTCTTGCTTAGGACTTTTGGGAAATGGTAATTTCCCTTAATGTATGGCATATTTACTAAAATTAAAAGCGCATATATATGAGTATTTTGTTCTCAGTTTAAGTTTCCAAAAGCTCAATCTGTATTATGTTGATGGTACATTTAACTTACACAACACATTTATAAATAAACTTATGTATTCTTTGTATATAGCTCTACATTTTAAACATAATTATATATATTACATACTTTTGAACATAATGGGGAATGCAGCTGCCCACTGAATAATACCACAAGACACACACTCGGCTAGGTATTTCATACTTGTTATCTTAGTCTTCATGAAAGTCGTGGGAGGTAGATTTATCTTCTGTAAAAACTTGGACTGTTTCCTTGATTTCTGAAAAATTGTTTTCCAGGTCTTTTAGAAGCCATTTCTAAGGGACAAAAGTTTGTTGACAGATTAACATCAGTACCATCCTCTGTCGTTGTCCCCCACTGGCCAGGAGGTAAGCAAACAGAGGCCAGTGCAATTGTCTTTGTAATGATTTGCTTAATTCTGAGCAGGACTAAATAGGAACCAATTACCTGGAGAAGGAGAATGCAATGTATCATTTTCAACTCCTGGCATCATTCAATTACCTACTCCCATTATAATCAGATACTTTGAAGTGTATGTTTGTTAAGGTTTTAAACAGGTTTGCTTTAAAGAAAATGACAATTTAGGTGTTCTTTACACAGGAACACATAATAAAGGATGTGCTAAGTTTTGTTGGGGTAGAAGGTGGTTGGGGGATATTCAAGCATACATGGGAGTGTAATACATATTTCTTGCCTTCACGAAACTTTAGCCAGGCTAGAACTATTTAATCACAGAGAAAAACAGCTATTAATTCAAGGTTGGCTTCGACATACTATGTGAAGGCTTAAAGCAATAAAGAAGGCCTGTGGGTATACAGAGGAATGGGAAGGCGTCACAGCAGAAAGCAAACGTCAGATTCAGGCTGGGAATTTGAGGAGGCTTTAATTTTTGAAAAGGCTATTTATGAATGTGAGTGTTCTTGGGTGGATGAAAGCCGTGGAGAGAACTGAGTATTGGGGACTGGGGGGGCCAGTCCATGGCGCTCTCCTCCTGGGGCAGAGAGCAGACCGGAGAGGGTAGAAAGTGGATCTGGAAGGGCAAACAGAAGACACTAGTAGGAAACAATCACCAGGTGCTGCAACGTTCTGATGAAGGCTGCAAGGAGGTGAAAACGCACCTGAGCTTTGAAGAATGAAGGTAGAATATACACATGTAAGACGAGAGCTGAGGGTGCTACCTGCAGAGTGAACATGGGTCATAAAGGCTCAAATTTGGGGTTCGCATACTCCAGAGCGGCGGGAGTGGCATAAGGAGACAGAAGATTACAAAATAGTTTGGGGCCAAATTGTGAAGGCCTTGAATGCCAAGCCAAGGAGTTTGTACTTAATCCTGAGAATGGCAGCCAGTGAATGTTTTTAAATCAGTAATGAAGCTGGGGTCTTAGGAAAATTAACCCACATCAGTGAGAAAACTGGTTTGGAAGAAAGGCACAGTGGAAGAATGCTCGGCTTAAATACAATCGCCCAGTGTGAGGTCAAGGGGGCAGTGGGGCTGAAAGGAGAAGAAACAGACGTGGGACTTCAGGGTAGACACAATCCACATAAAGACAAGACTGACCTGCTTCTGGAATGTTCCTTCCTCCCAAATGGTAATCCTCTTTGAAAGGTACCACCAGTAAGCTAAGACAAATGACCCATTGAGCTGACAAGATTCCCTCATTTTGGACTCATAAATATAGGGCTGGTTGAAATGTGAAAAAGGCTTGATCTGGATCCAGAATGTTAATTTGAATCACTGCTCTGCTACGTCTGAGCTGGACATCCTTGAGCAGATCACCTGGACCCTCTGAGCCTCCAACTCACATTCTCAAAGTGAGATACCGATAGCTGTTATGCAGGACAGTTGTGGGAATTCAGTCGGTGGGATTTGCAGATTGCAAGAAACACTAGGGAGTGAGAACCACACAGGAAGTGGGGGATGAAGGTGGGGATTAATGTGCTGCCTGATCCCTAGGAAGACCATGTAATGCTGGGCAGGGCAAGTGAAGAGGAATTAGGTTCTTGCCAAAGCAACATTAACTTAAGTCTCCGATCTCTTCCTTGCCAAAGCTGCTATGTGATCAGACTTGATTGATTACTATAAGCCTCAGCCTCCCAATTATCCCTTTACTGCTTGGGTAAGGCAGTGTATTTTATCTGACAAGATGTTTTTGTTTTTTTAAATCTTGATTTGTTTTTATTCTCCCAGCTCATGACTCCCTAAGGTTTTTTTTTTTTTTCCCCTGTTGTTTCCCTAAGCTTGTCACTAATGCTAATTTTGGCTGAAGATCATTTCCCTCGGTGCTAGATAATTTTTGACCTGAGTATTTACCTACATGCTGAATACAGGATTAAAGTGGTGAACCCACTGAAATAAAATGGGTGTAAAATTTGGGATTTATCTTTTACATTTTTGAGGTTTGTGTGCAGACCCCTCTACGGATTCCCCAGTGAAAGTACTGCTTTCATTTCGAAGCAAGTTTTGCGCAGATTTTGTTTTCCTCCCTTCATAGAAGGTCGACAGATCGGATGTCGCTACAAAACTACACGGTCCCACTGAGATGTGGAGTTACGTAGCTAGCTGCTCTCACCCAGCTGCTGAGGCTCAGAATTATTAAGTCCAAATTTACACTTTTGCAAATTACAAATGACCTCCTGCCATGGAATTCTATGGTAGGCTTTGAATAATTGAAATGATTACTTTAATCCCTCTAAGACCAAGGATTCGTTTATTTGAGTTTAATGGCTGGACAATAGTTTGGGGGTGGGGTGTGGATTGCAGAAACTAGTAGTTTATAGGTAGAAAATCGGAACCTCATTGCCCTGATTTTTCTGTATTCCTCAATGGTTGAACTTTTCATTTACCACTTACTCATAGGCATAAACGAAGTGCCTGCTAAGTCCACAGCACTGTGCTAGATGGTTGGGGAGAAAGCAAAGGCTTACAAGACATGGCCCCTCTCCTCTACCTTGGAGACAGAAGACCCAGGTAATGCTGACTTTCCTTTGTCTCGCCTCGGTCACATACCCCTTAGTCGTAACCTAGACCTGGCCATTTTGTGCATCCCACTCCCAGACCTCCTGACCCTATCTTTCCAGGCCACTTCCTCCAATATTCCAACGCCAATAATTCTTCAACCTCACCAGGACCTACAACCCGTCCCTTTCTCTGTCCCTGGCCTCTCTGAAGTCTATGTCCCCTACTCAGCTTACATTCCATGGCCCATCACGAACAATCACTCATTTGCAATTACTGTCCTTAAGTGCAGTTCACATCCCCTTAAGTCCCTTTTCCTTCATCACATCTCCCTGGTAAAAAAACCCTGCTGAAATCCAGCTCCCCTCTTACCCTTCACCTGCAGTGGGCGGCTGGCTCTGGCTGGAGAGAATATCCACACGGCACTGACAACTCTCACTTTAAACTCACGACTCCCAACCTCCGTGGGCTCTTGGAGCTGCTAGTGAGCGATCTTTCTACATGGTCAAGGCCCCATTCCATTTTCTACTTCCAAAGATCACCATTTTACATGTCCTCTTCCTGCCTTTTTACCTCTTTCCATTGTACAAGAGAGAAAAAAAATAAAAGCTCTCGTGAGGGTGTTCCTATTCCGCCAAATCCTGCTTCTCCCAACTAACCTGTCTCTGCATAAATGCCTCGCTCTCCCTCTTGCTGCTCTGGGTGAGCTAGTTGGGCTCCCACCTAACGTCAAACCTTCCACTTTACACTGATCCCATACCTAGTTGTTTATCACAAACATACTTCTCTTGTCTGAATTCCACTGGGCCATTCCCAACAACACGCAAACATGGAGAATGACCACAGTCTCATAAAAGTGAACTTCCTTGGATCCCACTTTCCCCTGTGGCTCCTGCCCGCCTTTACAGCAAATCTCCTCGAATGAGCCTCCTCGACTCAGAACCTCCAATTTCTCAGGCTTTTGTTCTCAAAATTGCTTCCCCTAACCTGCTTTCATCAAGATCTTCAGGGATCTCCGCATTACCAAATCCAAAGGCCAATTCCCAGTCTTCACCTTATTCAACTTATCAGTAGCATTTTACGGTTGATCACTTCCTCTTTTTTCAAATGCTTTTATCACTTGGCTTCTAGGGCGTCCTCTCTGTTCTCCTCACTGGCTGCTCCTTCTCATGTCCTGTCCTTGTTCTTCCTCGTCTTCCTACTCTCTGACTGCTCGTTCGGTGACCTCCAGTCTCACAGCTTTGAATTTCAAGCCTAGATTTCTCCCTTGATATCCAGCTGCCTAACAGAAATCTCAAACTCAGCATTATGCCGAAAGGAACACAGTTCTCCCTCTACCCCACATCTACCTCTTCCAATCTTCCCCATCCCTCCATTTGTACAGATCAAAGACCTTGGGGTCGTCCTTGACTCCTGTCTTTCTCTCACACACATCCTCAATATAGCAGAAAATCTTTTCTTTTTTTTTTTCAAAATCTATTCAGACTCCAAACACTTTTCACCACCTCCATTACCACCATCTTGTTTAAGCTACAGTGGCACTGGTTCTCACCTCTTACTGCTAAAGTTTCTTAACTTTGTCTCTCCTTCTGTCCTTATTCCTCTAAAATCTATTTTTAACACAGCATATGGAGTGAGTCTTTTAAAAAACCTAAGTAAAAGAATGTAATTTCTCTGCTGAGTCCTTCAATGGATTCCCAGCTCACTCAGAGTAAAAAATAGAAGTCCTTTCCATCACCCACCAAATTCTCTCTTTCTGACCTCACTTCCTACAACTTTCTCCCTGGCTCACTCTGTTCAGTCACACGAATGTCCTTCCTAGAACATGTCAGGCTTTCCCTGGCCTCAGGGCCTTTGCACTGGCTGGGCCCTTCACCCTAGAATTTCACCAACAGGTTCCTCATGGTTAGCTCCCCGTACTCTGGTATCACCCTAGTAAGACCTTTCTTGACCATCTGATATAAAATAGTATCCCCCCCAACCCTAGCACTCCATTTTCTTCTTGCCTTATTTTATTGTTTTTCATAGCATTTATTATTTGATTTACTACATATTATTTATTTGTTTATTATCTCTCATACTAGAATGGAAGCTCAGGGAGAGCAGAGACTTTATTCACACCTGTATTTTCAGTACCTACAACAGTGTCTAGTACATATAGAAATATTTGTTGAATAAACAAATAAATTGATTAATGAAAAAATGAACATCTATGGCCTTTCCTGCTGTTGCGGAGAAGGCAGAGTATCACAGACTGAAGTCAAACTGAGATAATAAATCCAGACTGGGGGCTGATAGAGTTTTGATAGGGTTAGGAAGTCACATTCGGGTGAGGAAGCAGATTAAAAACCAAAAACTGAAGACAGCACGAACATTACTTATTGAGCACCTACTACACGCCAAGTACTTTACATACATTATTTTGTATTACCCTCACTGTAGCAGAGAGTTTTATTACATCCATTTCATAAATGGGAAGCTTTGTTTCAGGGTCTCTACCTCTCCCGGTGATAAGCGATTCATAGTCAAGTCTGAGTACAGTGGCAACATTTCATTCATTCATCTATTCATTCATTCATTCATTCATTCATTCATTCAGCCACAGATACTTACTGAGCACCTATTATAGTCCAGGCACTTTTTCTAGTCATAGGTGATAAAGAAGTGAGCAAAAACAAAGCAAGCCTTTGCACATTGACAGCCTAGTACTTACTCAAAGCATTAAATGTACAAACAAATAAAATGTACAATAAAGCACAAATAAATTGCCACTCTCATGAGCCCTGTGGAGCAGAAGCAGAGGTCAGTGGTGTCGAAAGGGGAGCAGAGGACAAACCTGATCTGGGAGGATGTAGCACATGAGGTGGCACCTCCCAGCTCCCCCTGCAGGACCCACCACTCGTTCCTCAGGTCCTGATGGGGTTGCTGGCTCTCCACTGAGCCCTTCTGCAGGAGTTACCCTTACTCAAAGAAAATCTCCCTGCCCAAGGAGCCCGCTCTCACAGTTAATGTCTGATCCCTGTTGGGAAGAGAGGGTTTGGGGCATAAATGTATGGCCTCCCTTCCTTAACAGCTTATGCTCTAGATGGGACAGCTCCAAAGGGCGACTCCAGCTCCAGGAATCTGCTGAGCGCTCCATGCAAATGCATCACAGTTCACCTTCTCCTGCCATGCTGTCTCCTTCTGTCACTCCCCAACAGGTACTGATCCTGAGGACACTGCCCAGTGAACTTCCTTAAAGCAAGTTCTTTAAGTTCTTTAAATCTTCTCTTCAGTTTGCAAGGGCTGTCATAACAGATTATCATGGGCTCGGTGGCTTAAACAACAGAAATGTACTGCTGCATAGCTCTGGAGGCTGGAAGTCTGAGATCAAGGTGTTGGCAGAGCTGGCTTCTTCTGAGGGCTGCAAGGGTCTCTCTCCTTGACCTGAAGACGGCCATCTTCTCCTTATGTCTCTTTGTGTCATCTTTTTCTGCATATCTCAAATTTTCTTTTTTTGTAAAGGTACCAATTATATGGGATTAGAGTCTAACCTAAAGACCTCGTTTTCACTTGATTACTTTTGTAATAAACTTAACTCTAAATAAGGTTACGGTCTGAGGTACTGGGGATTAGGGCTTCAACATATAAATTTGGGGGCCACAGTTCAACCAAAGTACTACCTAACTCAAAACACTTTTTGGGGAGACAGCATTTGAAGAATGGCATTGCCTAGGGGACAAATAGGATCAGTGGGCAGAGGTGGTGGGAGGAGAGTTCCAGGGAGCAGGAACATTATATATGAAGGTGGGAAATGGGGCAGGAGCAGGCTGCAGACACATCCAGTTTGTGGGAGGAGCTTGAAGCTGCCAGGGTGGTCCCGACCATTCATTCATAAGCCATTCACAGGCCAGGCCAGGAGGAGGTGATTGCCAGGGTAATACCCAACAGTGTCCTGGGGCTTGTCAAACGGAGATGATGTTGCCTGAAGATGGCAGAGTTGTTTATAGGTGAATCATGACTGAAGGGGAGCTGAGTTTGGCTGGACTGAAAGAAGTGAGCCTTGGGTTGGAGCCAAAATATGCCCATGGGATCTTTGAGCTCTGAGGGTAAGTAGAGCCAGACAAAGGGTGAAGTTGTCATGAGGAGAGCAGTACTTAGAGGACAGCTGGTCAAAACAGAATAATCGACAACTAACGCTGAGAATGCCAAGGTCCACCCCCACTCCCGACACCACAGCCCTGAACGGAGGAGGAGGAGGAGGAAGGCTAAAGCTGTATTTCCCCTACTCCACAGTATTGCCTTCTCCTGGTACCCACAGAAAGATGAACTGACTACAGAATAGCGGCTTGTAATCACTAGCTAATGTGGAATAAACTGTCGGAAGAGACCGGACAGACAGTACCAACTTAAGGACATCACTAAGCGAGGGGCTGGGTCTTAGTTTCATTTTATTGGGAGCCTTTGACACATAACACAGAGTCTGGCACAAGGTGGGACTATGAAGAATCCTTGGGTATTTGTCCCTTTGGTTACCTAAGAGAACATCCCAAGGATACCAAGAGTTGCCAGGTGCATCCTATGAGCCTACCCCCAGACTGGGAGGCCTTCCCCTGGAAAAGGACATGTTATTGCAGTTTACTCCATTTTCAGATATTTTCAATGCTGATTTTGGTTTTGATGTATTACTACTGCCCGAGGCTTTTTAATAAGGAGACTGAAATCATGTAATACACAGATCTTAACATTTAATAATCCTTTTCCAAGAAAGGAATTAGATTCTTTCTTTAAAAAAAATTCTAAAAGAAAAGGAGAACATGCTACATGGGCTGATATGGCTATTTTTAGAGCATGTGTTTTGAATTTTATATTTTTGGTCCTATTTACCTGGCTAAGTCACATTTTTAACATTCCCCATTTTTTGCCTTTCAACCTTAAGTTTCTGTGTCTTTGAAGAGGTTTGTTTAAAAGAGTACCCAGAAGACAAATCTTTCCACCATCGAACTGCTACATTATTTATCGAACCTACTGTTTGCTGCTTTTTGTATCGGGTGACATGATAATATCAAGAAATTGTAGGACAAGCTATATTATTTACCTCTAAAGGAGCAGTTCTGAGAAAATGCGTTATATAGAAATAGCTGGGGTAGGGGGCTGTAGATGACTTTGCCCCCCTCTTCTCTAAAGGGTAGCTTTAGACAGCTTTAGTGGGAGAGCAGAGAGAGAGGGGAGGCCTGGAAGGTCCTGGGGGAGAAGTCTGGTGGAAGTAGGAGCTTCTGAGAGCTCAGAGAATGTGGCAGAGATTAATGCAAGACGCGTTTATCACCTGCCACCCAAGATACATGAAGAATAACATGCGCTGAGGAAGAGGAAGGCCGGGTAATTTTTGACTGGGTGTTAGACATTGACAATTTGACCTTGCTGAGCCCTGGATATTTTTGTATTCCTACACCCATTCCTGAGATTTGCTCTGGTACACAACTGAGTTACCTAGAAATAGGTTGATCCCTGTGGGTCTTGATTTTTAGGTATTTTAGGTGGAGCCAGAGCAGCATTTATTCTAGAGCTAATTTTGCTCCTCTCTTGAGGCAAAGACCTTTCAGTGCTGATGTTCTGTGAATTATGAGGTTTTTCACTCTAGTTGGTAGGATCAGAAGCTAGTTCTTGCCCCGAGTGAGCCCCAGCTACATTATGCATAGTCCTTTTAGCTGGTTCCTTTACTGAGCCAGATGGTTTTCTCTCCTACACCTGCCAATCAGTATGAAGCTAAAGACTAAGGTGGACCTTCTGTAGCTGTTTGGGTTTCTCTCTGTGTGAAGCTTTCTCCTCTCTGCTACTCTGCCCAGGAAACTCTAGCTGACTTTGCCACCCTAGACTCCCCACCTCCTCTCCCCCACCCAGAGAGGTCACTGGGCCCACCTACATTCCCTACATTCCACCTGCCACTGCCACAGCTAGGACATTCTCTCCAGGCAGGAAGCTGGGGCAGTCATAGCACTTGCTGTCCTTCATTGCTGATGTCCATTGTCTTGGTTGCTTCATTTTTTTTTTTCCAGGTTTCTTTTTTTTTTTAAGGTTTTTTTTCCAGGTGGGAAAGGAGGTCCTACCCATATTACTCCATCTTTGGCTGGTGTGGAAGTCATTCGCTTGCTTTTGTGGGCAAGTCCGGAGCCACGCCCAGAGCCAGCTTAGGTCGTCCTGTGCTGGTAAATTTCTTTCATCGCAGCAGATTTCATTTTCTCGACATTGCCTTATCTTTTCTCTTTAGTTAATAATGAACCAAAAAATAGTGTACAGGATCTCTGCTGATTATCTTCTCTGTTCATGTGATATTCTTCCTGAAAAGACCAGTGCTAGGCAATAGCATTTATGTAATAAAACAGAGATTCCGTTAAACAAACCGGGCTTTCATTACAGCCTCTACCATTGTTTCTTTCAGCAAAACCGACAAGGTTTTGGGAGATGCAATGTGTTAAGAAAGAGACTTTCAATTTATGCTACACATACCTCTGCACTCTGTTACAAGGAGGATGCATTTTTTGTAATTTAAAAAATAATTTAAAATAACAAAATACACAGTAAATGGTGATAATGTCTGATCCACAGGGCTACCATGAGTATTCATGGAAATAATGTCTGTGCTCATTAAAGTGGGGCCATAATTTAGCCCGTCTCTCCGCTGTTTCACATAGAGAGCAATCATACTCTAAGTAGCGAGTTAAATTTTACAGGTAATAAAACTCTGTCTTCTATAAAGGGTTCAATGGGCTTTCTTTATCCTCTACAAAACTCTGGGAGCACTTCTAAGGGTCCGGGGGCTCTTTTAACAATAGCCTGGAAACCCTTAAATGTGTACGGCCATTTCTGCACAGATTCCGCTGAATGATCGTTGATTAGACAAACCCCCAAAATGTTGGTGGAAGAAGACCTTTAAAATAGGCTGGGGCTTGGGTTCATGATGGTAACCAGTTGAGGAAAGACGAAGGAGGCCTAGTTAAGAAGCTGAGTTAGAGAGAAAAGAAAACCAACTTGATGATTAACATTTACAGCATGCAATTCATCTTGAACTGGCCCTCACTACCTCTCATTCTTTGAATTCTTCGGTCATACCTTACTTGCTTTCTTCTACATCTTAACTCCCGCCATAATCTTTGAAGAGGTATCACAAACGTATGACACATTTATTACTCGCCCCCTCCCCCACCGCCTTGGGCCAATATTGCTCATCTATGGTGGCACTCTTTCTATCTGGCCCTTAAAATGGCCTTCTCAGCACAATAGTCCAGGCAGCCAGAATAGTTGCCATAAAAGCTAAAACCTCTCTGTTGCCATAGGAAGGTTTCGATGTTCATTTAGGAAACTCTTTTAACGATCTAGCCTTGCAATTCCTAGGCCTGTTTATTTGAACGACTTCTTCACCTCTGTCATCACTCCCACCCTAGAAACTGCCATCAGTTGGAACAATTGTCTGATATTTTTCTAGGTGACGGCAATCTTCAATCTCCCAATGTTGTCGAGACTCTACGTCTTCTGCCCTTGTTCTTTGACCACGGCATCCCCATTTTTTCCAGAAGCCCCTCTCCTGGCTTTTCTTCCCAACCCTGGAACCCATGGAGAAAGCAGAAACCGCTCTTTGCCAGCATCTTGAAACTCCTTGCCACCACCCATTTTCCCTGTCCCTTGCTACACTCGCCCAGAAAAACACAGTACTGGATTAGGACTGCAGTTTTGTTTCATTTTCTTCCTTCTCCAAGAAGCTGGGTGCTGATGGAAAATTTCTGCAGCCACACAGATTCATGCTACAGCAGACTCATGACCTCAACCCTCAGTCAGGTCATCAGTGTTGCCAGTTACTTCTTGTACTTGACTTTGATCAGCTCCTTCCTCCATTTCCCTCAATGACCCTCAAATCTTCTCCATTTCCTCTATGCCTCTTTCTCAACAACTCCACTCTCAGCAAATAATCTTGTCTGTTGTTTTTTGGGAAAAACCTTTTTTGACGCTTGAGTTTCTGAACTTGCCCTGCAAAAATATGCCTGTTAGCAATGCCCACCCTTACCATCAATATGCAGACCGTAACAAATGGGACTGCTCCAACTACTGTTATTATTCTCAAGCTATTGTGCTTGCTCATTGGGTCAATCCGAATTCTTGTGACTCCCTTCAGCTGAACCTGGATGGCTGCCTATTAACCCTGGTATCGGCCTAGGACATGTTTACGCCTCTCAGGTTCCCAAGGCTATTTCTGTACCTCTCACCTCCTGTGTCAGGCCCCCAAAGCCACTTTAGCACCGCTTACCTTCCGAAAAGAAAGGGGAACCTCTGATGCTCAGCTGTCCTCTTCCATCCTCTCCTTTCCATTCCCCTAGAGCTTTCCTTTTATGTCCATCACTGCGTAAGTGCCCCCACCCTGTAACAGCCCATCTTGCCACCTGGGGTGTACCGCCCTGGACCTTATCCATCAGTTATGTCCCCTATCATATACATTTTAATCTCTCCATATAGCTTTTTAATCAAAGTTTCTCACAGTTTTAAAAATAAAATAGAATAAAAATGTAAACTTCCTACCCAATTCATCTACTTCTTCATTGTTCCCCTTTCTCTCATCAGAAAAGTCTTCGGAAATCTTTACTGTTAGCCTCCACTTCCTAAAGCCTGTTTTGTTCTTTCCTAACCCCTTAAAACATGGCCACTGCCTACACAGTTTTACTGGGGCTTCTTTCTTTAAGGTTACAAAGAAACCCTAAAGGAACCCACAAAGCCAAGCATCTCTCTATGCTGTTATTCACTTAAAACTTACACTGAAATATCGGCATTTTTAATCTCCTTTTAAAAAACCTTTCTACCCTAAAAGAAGGTATTCATACAAAATGTGCAGACCCCGTAAGGAGGCAGCTTGGGGCCCATGTAATCACTTCTCAGGACAAGAAATTAAAGGCACCAGCATCGCAGGAGTTGGCTGTGGCCCTTCCAGTCCCCGTTCCCCTTCCTAATTTATTTGCTTTTCCTCATTCTTTTAACACTAGTATACAACCCCAGATACTTAGTTTCACCTGTTTTAAAACTTTATATAAATGGACCCACGTGGTATGTGCATTTCTGGGCCTGGATTCTTTCACTCAACGTTATACTTGTGAGATTTATCTGTTTTCTTGTATTCAGCTGCTGTTTATTTATTTTTATTGCTCTTATAGTGTTCCACACCATGTGCCACGATTTATTTATCCATTCTACTGTCGATGGCCATCTGGGTTGTTTTCAGATGGAGGTATGTGTGTACTGCTGCTATGAATACACTTGTGTGTCGTTTGATGCGCGGGCACACATTTCTTCTGGGGCTATGCCTAAGGATGAAATTACTGAAATATAGATGGCATGTACATTAGTTTTCCTGGATCTTTCCCTTGCATTCACAAAGCCAGATGGGAAGATAAAAATCTGATTAAAAGATTCATTCGCTTTAGATTTTCCTATCCTATGGGACCCAAAACGGGGTATTAAGGGCCTAATACCTAAGTGTTCCAGGGGCCCCAAAGGATCAGCAAGCTTTATCCTTTACGATAGGGACAGTGTGTTGGGTCCCCATGACCTTGTTCAGTATCTGGCATATAGCAGTCACCAAAGAAATGTTGGTTAACGAATGAGTGTGTGATAATGGAGGGACTTCCAAGCTGAGTGAAAGTAGTGGGGTGGGCCAGCGATGGGTGGGAGAATGGGGAGAGCTTGGTAGCAATTGCCAGGAGCCCCTGATGTCCTCCACGATGTCTGACAGATACAGATTCAAATCAGAAGGGCTGGACCCTACCAGAGACCTCATGCCGCTGCCTCTCTTCGAACAGGTGCCTTCCTCCTTTCTGATGTCATCAGGAAAGCACCAGCAAAAAGGATATTGTGCTTGAGACCATTTCTAGAAGATGAGAATAGTCATTTCTGCCTGTCACTGTTGCTGCTTCAATTTCAATGGGCAAAAGATTCAGGAGGAAGTAAACCATTCATGCAAATAATAAAAAAAAAATTCAATGCGTGAAATGCTCTGACCAAGGACTCCTGGGTGATGTTTTGAAAATGTAGTTTGGCTAAAACTTAAAACTAGTTCACATTATTGTTACTGGTTTAGAATATTTTGTTATCCATTTTAGCTCGCTTATTTTTTACCTCAAGAAAGTACTGAGAAATCTACTACTATCCAAAGATTTAGAAAGTAAATATCTTACCTTCACTGAAAAGGAATATAACATATGACAACATAGCTTGTCTCCTTTCAGTGCACAAGCAAATTTGCTTTGGTTTTTATAAATTTCATAACCTGTTGATTCATGTTCAAAGAGAAAGCAGCAGCCCACCGGGGACTGGCTCACGTGAAAGTGCACTTACTATATTAGCTCAGTTAGAGCCACATTTGAATCTGTTCTCCATGTGGAAAATAAAACCACCATAATTTGAAGTCTGAGCAGCATCCTGGGTTTCAAAATGACTCACAGAAAATTAATGAACAACCTAAAGCTCACAAATTAGGACAAAAATAGATCTCCATAATTCTTTCAATATGGTTTTGTAACAAGATATTAGTAGTAACCATAGAAATAAAGACTAATTTAAGATGTTTGTGACATGGAGAAGAAACGGGGGGAATGGCCTACGATTCTTAATTCAGTTGGCAAGAGCTTGTGACGTATTGCCAAGTAAAAGTGGGGAATTTAGATCATCATCAAATACTGTTGGACCATCTTTCTTACTTACTCGCTGCCTTTGGAATTTATTTGCATTGTTTTATATACCTACATTGACATTATCAATGGCAAGTACATTAATTTGAGGAGTAATAATAATGGTTCATCTTGTGCTTATAGAGGGGGGCCAAAGCAGGTTTATAATTGCGAGTACACGAAACAGTTTATTTTTGTATTATTATTTATTAATTATTGCATTATTTATTTGTTTCACAACTGTAAACCTACTTTTGCTCACCACATATATAAGCAGTGAATACTTATATGCATATTTGTATGTTTTGTATACACATATGTATACATATATATTACATCTATATATATATACATAAATGTATGCATTTTTCTTATTGTCCTTTCTTCTAAATACATGATGAGGAAAAACTGTCCTGGCAAGCCTCAGTCCTGGGATAAGATATATGTGGAGTGCCATAGTCATCATTTTATTCCAATTTTGTTGTCTTTTCTCTCCCCCAGGATGTTTCTGGAAGAATTAGATATGTAAAGCCAGAACACTAAGAAATTGCTGGTCAGAAATAAATGGTCACAATAAAACCACTCTACTGATGAACTCTGACTTCCGAAAATGAAAACAAAAGAGTTGCATTACTGTGTGGGCTTTGCAATTTCTTCACAAATTAAAAACGCTCTTTCTCTCGAGCAGATGCGAAATGTCTACATGCCTGGTATTTAAATCAGTTTTCTGATTGAAACGGTATAGGCCAGCTCTGATGCAGCTCTGCCCAGGGCTATGACCAGAAAGAAATGATCACCCTCCACCCACGTAACAATACCCAGTCAAAAGTTTGCTGATTTGACAACGATAATGGCTGCTATGGGTTGAACTGTATTTCCTCCATAGGTGTGTTGAAGTCCTAACCCCTCATATCTGTGCATGTGACCTTATTTGGAAGTAGGGTCCTTGCAGATATAATTAGATGAGATCATACTACACTAGGGTGGGTCTTTAATCCCATACGACTGGTGTCCCTATAAGACAAGGAGAAGAAACACAGATGCGAAGGGAAGATGGCCACATGAAGACAGAGGCAGACATTGGTGTTATGCGGTCACAAACCAAGGGACACCTAGAAGAGGCAAGGAAGGATTTTCCACTAGAGACTTTGAATGGAACATGTTTCTGCTAATACCTTGATTTTAGACTTCTCGGCTCCAGAACTATGAGAAAACATTTTTTTGTTTGTTAAGCCACTTAACTTGTGCCACTTTGTTAAGGCAACCCTAGGAAACTAATACAATGCAAATAATAGTAACGATAGCAATGTCCCACATGTTGAGGGTTTTACCTCTGTGCCAGTAACTATTCCAAGTGCTTGCATGTATTAACTCACTGGTCTTATGGCAGTTAGCGTTTATTATCTCTCATTTTACAGAGGAGGGGCAGGCAAGGAAAGTAAAGGAAAGCCTCATTGAGATGTGCAATGCAGAAACGGTTTTCATGTAAAGAAAACGAACCATTTAAGCGGGCCTTCGGAACAGGCATCTTTCCAACACAGGCCTCCTGGACAGGGTATGGGGTGAGGGGTCAGGGGACATTGCCTCTGGCCTTGATTTTGCTACAAACTACCCCATAGTGCTTCTTGAGTATTCATTTACTAACTTGTAAAACCAGGGAAATTGGATGATCTTGAAGGTGGCTACCAACCCTGAAACTGTAAGACTCCACTAGACACTTGTGATTCAAGTGAGGGAATAGTGGTGACTTGCTAGGGGCTGAGATTTGTCCTGAAGTCAGGGTTTGACATTCCAGGAGACTGGCTGTACAAATTCTCAAGAAACAAGACTCTGGTTTTCCACTCAGGCCTATGGGCAAGTGCTCAGATGTGGCCCTGGTCATCTGGCCCCAGGACTTGAAGGATCAACAGGATCCCGTGATGCCATTTACCCTGCCCCGGCCAGTGTCCCTTTACCATGTGGCCTTGCATGAGCAGCTTCTCTCTCAACTGGCTAGGGAAAAGCCTGTTTGACCTCAGGAGGCGGGGATATTCCCAGGGAGGGGGGCAGCATGCACAGAAGGCACAGGGTGGGCATGTCTGCAAAGCCTCGTGGTGGTAAAATTCTTTTCAAAACGATGTTCCGCTGCTTTATTTCTAACCTATACCATAGCATTATCCAGGTCTGCTAAACTCTAACAAATGAAACCCTGGCCAGTCCTGATCTCTCCTTCTGGTGAAGTTCATTTGATCTCCTAGCCAAACTACAGCACCAGGCAAATAACCCTCAGGGGTAGATGATACACCTCAAATTCATCATCACAGGCTGTGCTGCAGTGCTGGGTGTTAGGTCTGGAATGCCTCCTTCCATCCACTGGAGCCACAGAAGCTCCAGTTAGAGTACACAAAACTGGTGTTTTAACTGGGGTGAAACACATCAGGTAAGAGGCATGTTTGGGGGCTAAACTAGTCATAGATGGGTAGACTGCTGGGGCAAAAGCTGCTTACTGAATCCAGGATTATCTGGTTTAGAAGGTGATTTGGAGGAGGTGGCTTAAACACCAGAAATTGGTTGTCTCCGAAATCTGGAGATAGAAGTCCAAAATCAAAGTGGCTCTTTCTGAGGGCTGTGAGGGGAGGATCTGTTCCAGGCCCTTCTCCTTAGCTTGTAGATGGCCACCTGCTCTCTGAGTCTTTTCCCGTTGTTGTCATCCCTCGATGAGTCTCCATGTATTCAAATTTCCCCTTTTTATAAGGATATCGATCATATTGAAATAGGGACCCGCTCTACTCCAGTGTGACCACATCTTAATTTAACTAATTATATCTACAAAGACCTATTTCTAAATAAGATCACATTTAAAGGCACTGGGGGGTTAAGACTTCAACATAAGAATTTTCGGTGGACGTAGCTCAACCCACAACACTCTCCAACTTCTTAGAACACTGTGTGCTATTAGATGTCAGCAGAAGGTGATTTCTAAGACTCACCACAGGAATGACGACTCAGACTCAGCTCCCTCAGCCAACATGGATCCCTTGCCTGGCCATGTGAGAAAACTGGAATCTATTTCTACAGCATTTCTCCTCCAGCTTTCCAGAGAGGCTGTAGAACATAATCATGTGGCCTCTAAAGTCAGGCTTCCTGGCTTAGAATCCCAGCTCTACCACTTGCTAGTTATGGACTCTTGGCAAGTTACCCAACTCCTGTGGGCCTCATTTCTACATCTATGAAATGGAGCATAAAAATACTTGCTAGTCATGGGTGTTATAGACTGAATTATGTCCTGAAATTTATGTATTGAAGACCTAACCCCCTAAAACCCTAGAATGTGAACTCATTTGGAAATAGGGTCATTGCCGATGTAATTAATTAAGTTAATGTCACATTGGAGTAGAGGGGGCCCCTAATCCCATCTGACCAATGTCCTTATAGAAAGAACACCATGTGAAAAGAAAGCTACACAGGGAAAATACAGCCATCTGCAAGCCAAGGAGCGGGGCCTGGAACAGATCCTTCCCTCACAGCCCTCGGAAGGAGGCACCCTCCCAACATCTGAGATTTAGGACTTCTAGCCCCCAGAACTGTGAGAAAAAAATTGTTGCCTAAGCCATTGGTTTGTGGTACTTTGTTACGGCTGCCCTAACAAACTAACGCAATGGGATATTAGTGAGAAGTCAATGAATTACTCCATATAAAGCACTGAACATGTTTCCCGGTATAACCTAAACAGTGTACAATTGAAAGGTGCTGTTATTATTATTGTTGTCGACACACTACACGGTCAATAAGTGGAGTAACCAGGTACTCATGCTGCATCTTTCAGGTGCTAAGCTCACACTGAGGCCCAGAGAAGCTTCAGGGTGTTTCCTGACACTCTCCAGTTGACACGACTCCTTGCTCAGCTCCTCTCACTGTGAATTTACTTTAGCTTAGTTTTTAATTAAAAATTGATTGATGTTCATGAGAAAAAAATTTAATTTTCAGAAAGAGTAAAATCATAAAAATAAACTCCTTTAATTGCTCATGTCTCAGAGGCAACCGATTTGGCTATATTTCTTTCAGATCTTTTTGATGCTTTTCTTATACAATTGGCTTCATTCTCTCCATACTTGCAGTGCAGTGCCCTGTTTTTTAGCATTATATCATAAGTATTTTCCATGCCATTCAGACATTTCATAAGCATAACTTTTAACACCCACATAACAGCCCATCTATGCATATACATAATTTATTTTTAGCTTCCTTCTATTGTTGTTCATTTACTATGTATATTTTGACTTGCAAACTGCTTTCTTCTATATCTGAAGTTAATATCTTGAAAACTGATATTTTATTCTTACATCTCAGTCTTCTCCCCTTTGATGTCTTTCTCTCTCTCTCCCTCTTCTCATCCTGCTTCTCCTAATCTCAGCTTTGTAAGTTATATTTATAACATCTTTTTGTTAATACCACTCTTGCATTTGAAGAGTTTCCTCATATTCTTCATTTTATTAGGTGTCCACAATAATCTTCTAGTACAAGGAGGGAATGTAGAAACTAAAATGCAGAGAAGTAATCTGCCCAAGACCACCAAGACCTTTTGTTAAGAACCTACACAAGATGACTCTTTATGAAGGTTCTTTCAGACACGTATTTTAAAAGGCAACACTAAAAACACATAGGTTTATGAAAACAGCTTTTCACGGTTCATATTTATTATGTGCCTCTCACATAACAATGGTTATAGGTTATTCCAAGAGTTAAAATAAAAACAACATAATAATTGCCATAGACGTATGTGTGGTCTTTCAAACCTTATCAGCAAGTATTTCACTGACCTTGACACAGGAACCCCCACCTTGCTTCTGACTGACCCCCACCCTTTTTCAAATAAGCAAAATACTAATTCGTTAATGACTATTGAGGATTGTCTCCGGTTGCCTCCAGCTATGTTAAGTTCTCTCCCAAAGGAAATAATACCCCTCATAATCACCCCTTGAGCTATCTGTCCAGGCTGAAAGAGCAGCTTTGTTCAATTATGAGGTCAGATTTCTCCTTTGTGCAGGTCTTGGGGGTGGGGGTGGGGGGCTTCCTGAGGAATGTGAACAGAATCAGATCACTTGCTGTTTCTTTCTCTCCCCCATTGTATCCCCAGGACAACATCATCTCTGAATTTTCTATTTCCTTGTCAAAAAAAAAAAAAAAAAAAGGAAAACATCTTAGTCTACGTATAACCAAATATTAAACCTTTTCTGCTCCACTTTGATTTTACCAGTTTTTTAAGACAATGTTTTCAAAGCCACAACTTATTTGAACAGCTGGAATAATACTAGTATTTTCTATAAAAACAGAAAACCACTTTTCTAGTGCTTGTCTTGTGCCAGACATCGTTCTGAGCCGTTTATATTAATTAATTTAATCCTCACATCAACTCTTTATGGTAGATTCAACTATTGCCCTGTTTCTCAGGCTGGCGAACTGAAACACAAAGTTAGGTGCCTCGCGCTAAATTACACAGACAGCCAAGAGCCAGGGAGGGAATTTGGAGAAGACAGGCCCGCTTCAGTTTGTGTTCTTACCTGCCGTATTATGCAGGCCTTTCAAGCATGGGCTAATGACTTGACACCCATCGTCGTATTCCATGTCCACATGATATAAGGTATGTTACTGCCTTCATCTTACAGATGAGGAAAATGAGGCTCAGTGGGGTTAAGCACACTGACCACGTCACGCACTGGTGAGCTCAGAGAAAAGAAACCAGTTTGCCTCCCTATATCTCTGGCTGATGAAGCCATTGTCCCAGTGATGAGATGTCTCAGAGAGGGATATGAGTGTTGATCTTAGGATCTTCCTAGAAATAAAGTGGTGCAGTCATTAAACAATGTCTAAATAAGGCTGCTCTGCCACTTGGCTTCGTGCTGCTGCCTTTCTCCTTAGGAAAAGAGCTTTTAGCACCACCACACAAGGCTAAGTGAGTCACCAGGGAGCATGGGAGCCAGGGGGAATTAATGACCATCTGCAAATAGACACCAGAGAGAGAAACATTTTAGGGATGGGCTATTATTTTCAGATTAGGTAGAAAAACAGAATGGTGCGGCAACATACAGAGATGCTTTGACCTTGACCATAGGCAGGAAGTAAAATTAGGTCCAGTCACTCTCGTAATAAAAGGCATTCTTCAAAGAGACCCAATCTCACATCGTTATTTCAACAGACGCCTTACCCTTGTGGAAAAACAAGCTTGGCTTCCAAATCATTTTAAACTTGCTTATTAGTGCAATGGGGAGCTTAATTTGGGAGGTAATGAGACCACCGAAGGAAATGAGAACCATTAGCTGAGGCACAATGAAAGCATGGAGCTGCTGGTGAAGGAAAATGATGTTTGTGGAGCTATGGGGTGGGGGCAGGAGGCATCCACGAAGAGAGCAAGGAGGAGGGGCGACTCCCGAGCTTAGCTTCAGGAAAACAAGATTCTTAAGCACAGAGGAAAAAATTTTTAAACAACTTTACAAAATGAGGGTCCAGATTATTTTTCAGTTGTATCAGGAAGGGTTTCATGTGGCAACAACTTTTCAGTCACAGCTGGAATCACATTCTTTCAGAAGCACAGACCCTTTGGTTGTTTTATTGCACTCTAGGGGGTATTGCTGAAAATAACAAGCTAGATTTCTTTCCTGGCTCATGGGTACCTGGGCCTGCACTGTGGCTCTATCCATCTTAATAGGACAAGCCGTTGGCTTGAAATCTAATCCTGTAATTTCCCTTCTATAAGATTTCCTCCCAAGATATCCCAGTCAGCCCATAGTTTCCACTCCAAGGAAGCAGGCTCCATTCTTAGCAAGAAATCTTGACACTTTAACATTTCAAACTGAATCAGGCCCCATTCCTCACACAGGGTTATTTGCCCCATCCCAGTGCTTTGTCACAGGGAACTCAGGCTGCCATGGTGTCCATGTGGGGCTATTCATTGGACACAGACAGAAATGAATGAGCGTGCAATTTCCAAACCTTTCAGGTGAAGGTACATCCTTGGGCTTCTACAGAGGAGCAACAGAACAACAAGAACTGCATCCTCCAATCGTGTACGGATTGCGCTCCGATTCACTTGGATACTGACAGAAAGTCCAGTTGATTGGAGACGCTGGTGTCGCTACCAGCTGACCTGTTGTTTCTACTCTTACAGCGTCTGGTTGGTTGCTTGACAAATGTAATTGAATGAATGGCCACTGAGGAAGAAAGCCAGACATCTGATTTGAGTCCTCTGAAGACTGCACGGGCTGCTCTCAAGTTGCAAGGTTTAAGATTCTGACATTTAGAAACACATGGTGTGTCCAGGGGCACAAACCAGAAAGCCAAGTGTGATGGCATCAAAGAACTCAAGGGGCTTTGTGTGGTCCTTTTGTGTTCATTTTTAACTTTAAATGTGGCCTTCACAGCACCCAAGGAGACAGGTCCATCCATTTCACAAACTCGACCCTCTTCTATTGAGAAGTTCTCCTTTATGTATCATCTGAAATACCAACTCTCTGTTTCTCTCCTGTTTCTTACTCTCCTTCTCCCTTTTCCTGTGTTTCATATTTTCTCTTTAATTTTGCTGTTGTTTTTCTTTTCTATATCCAACATCTTTATTCTCCTCAAAGTTTAGAACAACTCCTTAATAATTTGATATTGCCCTACATATACACAATAAAAGATTAATATTTATTAATTTATTCATTTTGGGGGGTCCTACTCGGGGTCCTGCAAATTTCAAAAACAGCTTCATACTGGTGACCCTTATCCAAATCACATCTGTTTCCTATTATTCTCTCACTTTATAGCTTGAAGTCTGGGAAGCTATCTGAGTTTACCATCAGACATTTCTTCCATTTGCAATCAAACCTTTTTTTTCTGATTGTTTTGTGGTCTCTCATTCCAAATTATGAGGCACCTAGTAGATATATACCGGCATTGAGAAACTTAGGATGTAAACTTTCAACTCAGTTATTTAAATACTGATTTTTCAAAAAGATGCTAGATCTAGCACTTTCTCCAACAACACTTGCATGCTGCTTGAAGCTTAACATAGGTCCCAATGTTATTGCATTTGCATGAAATCGCCTGTGAAGTGTCATGATAAAGCTAAAATAAAATTTAAAAAGCAGGGTACGGGGACATAAAGAAAAGAAGAATTGCATCACAGGCAAGTTAATACATAAATTGTGCTTTAGGGACATGTGAAGAAAGTACGAAGCCCGTCTTTGGATTTACTGCGAAAATTCAGCTGTATTCCATTACACTGCAATCGTAGAACTGCAAAAAGAACAATCATACACACGGGAAACAAGAAATATGAAAGCATTTTTCCTCTCAACTGCTTGTGTGTTTCAACAGGAATCAAGAGCTACTAATACTGTGTTATATATTTGAAAGTTGCTAAGAGAGTACATATTAAAAGTTCTCACTACACACACACACACACACACAACATTGTAACTATGTGAGATGATAGATGCTAACTAAACTTGTAGTAATCATTTCACAATGTATACATATATCAAATCATTGTGTTGTATGCCTAAAACTAATACAATGTTATATGTCAATTATATCTCAATAAAACTGGGAAGAAAAGAATAACTACCATTTACTGAGAACTTCCTACATGCTTTCATTGTCTAACCGCTTTATACACATGAGCTCAATAATTAAAATAGGCTTGGGTCCTAAGCATCTTTATCCCCTTTTTACAAATGAGATGATTAGGTCAAAAACTTACTCAAGGTCACACAGTTAATAAGTAGTTAGGCCAAGATTCAGACTCCAGTGTGCCTGACACCTGATCCCACACACTGAACCACCCGGCTTTTTCCTCCGATTCTTCATAGCCAGTGAAATCTTTCCTCACAATGAACCAGCATCACACGAGCTTGCGCCAAATAGGTCTTCCCATTTTCAGTCAGTCCCTCCCCCGCCAAGCCCCTGGGCCTGGGCAAACACTGATCTGCTTTCTGTCACTGTAGTTTTGTCTCTTCTGGAATTTCATATTAACGGGGTCAAACAGTTGGAAGTCTGTTGTGTCTGGCTTCTGTCATGTTGCATAATGCTTTTGAAATTCACTGATGCTGTTGGTTGCATATGATGGGTATTTTCCTCTCTTTTCCGTTATGCTACTATATACATCTCTAATCGTAAATGCAAAATACAATGAAACGAAATAAACAGATGAATAAATAAATAAACCTCTTGTGACTCACAGCCTCCCTCCAGCTTCCCCAGTCTCTTTCTCCGTGTAGCCACACTTTCTAAAACAGTCAGCCCTTCACTTTCTCCCCTCCCTCTCGTTCCTCGACCCACTGCCTTCTCGTTTCAGCCCCACCACACCTCTGAAGCAAGGTCGCAAACAACTCCCCTTTCACTACATCCACAGCTTTCTTATCTTTTTAGCCTAATCTGATGCTGCGGAGCACCCCCTTATAAACTCTCCTGAGTCTCTCCTTTCTTCTCTGGCCCCTCCTCCTCAGCTTTTTCCCTTGCTGCACCTTTAACATAAGTGTTCCCCAGGGCGTAAGTCCCAAGGCCGCTGTTGTGGTCACTCGCTCCCCCTTCTTGGACAAATCCCCACAGGTTTCTCTAGCTCTGATCTCTTTCCTGAATTCCAGACAAATATATGCTTCTGCCTAATAAACATCTGCATTTGAATGTCCCATAGATAACTCAGAATCATATTCAAAATTAAACTCATCATTTCACTGTCTCCCCTCAAAACAAACAAACAAGCAAAAAACTTGTTCTTCCACCTGTGTTCCCAGTTTTAGTAAATGGTTTTAATGTCAAGCATTTGTCCAAACCAAAATCCCCTATTCATCTTTCTTTCATACTTCCACCCCGCCATGTTCAATAAATCACCAAGACTAGTCAGTGCTACCTCCCAGATCTCAGAATCTGTATACTTCTCTCCATTCTCGCTCTCAACCTCTGTTCTAGTTGCCATTAAACCTTCCCATGAGCACTTTGCTGCCCTGTAACGTTTTCATCACTGCGTGATTTTTCTAAAGCACAAATCTGATCTTTCACCTTCTTGTTTAAAACCATCTAGTGTCTCCACCCCAAGTTCCTATGAAAGAAAAGTCCTCTGTGACAGGGACCATATGGCATCCCCTGACCCCAGTTTACCACCCCGGTCTTTACAGATAATCACTACCTTCGGTGTCCGCCGCTTAAGAGAGATTGTCTGACTTTTTGTCCCTTGGGTCCTAAATAGAAGAAACGAGGAATGTAACAAAGTGACAGGTTCTTGGCCATTTCCCATGAGGCTGAATCTTGGTAGATGACTGAGCTGTCTGCTTCAGGGAAGGTAAGTCCCCCAACCCAAAGGCAGTGGAGCTGTGTTCAGGCAGTGACAGAACTTCCAAGGGAAGTGAAAGGCAAGACAATGGGGCGAGGAGAGGAACTGAGGGACCCCATCCTGGAAGTGTGGGGCTCAGTCAATCAACAGAGCTCCCTTGCTCTGTCCCTGTTTGGGAAGGACCTGGTCAAAAAGCTTCTAATGAGGACAAAAGCGTTGCTGATCTCAGAGGTCTTCCCATCGTCACTAAGACCGTCCTTTAAATCAGCCAGCTTGGGTTTGGGGCAGGGCCAAGGGAGCCCATAAGGCAGACTCCCCGCCCTCCTCCGCTGGAAACAAGGACTGGAGGTCCGAAGGGAGCTTGACCATGGGTTCAGTCCATCACAGAGTGTTCACGGTTACTGGTTTCCTCCCAGGACGCCTTTTTACATCACACCTCACACCCCAACTCCTCCCGACAGAGTTATCTCTTTGTGGAAGTGCCCCAGTTACCAGCAGGATCCTTACAGAACCAGTAAGACGGTCTTTCCAGTGCTGAGTTAACTGGGAGGCAGAACACACACATGTACCCTAAGCTTCTGTAAATCAAGGACACCAAAAAAAAAGAAGTTTTTTAAAAACAGTGGTTAGTATTCCCAAGAAAAGATGTCGAAACAGCCATTGTAGGAAAAATGAAAACTTCATTGCACTTCCTAACCCTTTTAAGTTTGATAGTGTTTTCATTTTAATTGATACATGAAGGTACAACCAGAGTCCAGCAGGTTCTGCTGTGTAATACCTGCTCAGAGACTAGCCCACCTCTGACAGGCCCTAGAAGGAAGTCAGAGCAACACACGGTGCTCCTGAGCTCAGGTGTTTTCCTCTCAATGACTCATGGACATAGCTGGAGCAGTGAAGGGGGCATTAGAGGTCACCTGATTCCTCCCATCCCCCATTTTACATTAAGAAAGGTGGGTGTCGGTGAGGTCAGGCGACTTACCCAAGAACAGGTGATTTTGTCTAAGGTCAGGTGACTTGCCTGAGATCAGGTGACTTCCTCAGGATCACACAGTTAAGCTAGTATCAAACCAAGATGGAAAACCTGGTCTAACTTTGGAATAATATTTTTCCCACAACATCACATGTGGCTCAACAGATGTGCACAGTCCCCTCCATGCCTTTACTCCCAAACAGCAGATACATCCCACCTTGGAACTCGTGAATTGCTCTTGCATAACCAGAATCTGTGATTCTGTCATCCTCAGTTTACACAGTTGGTTCACATGGTTTCTTTCTCTTTCGGGGGAGGTGGGTTGTAGGGGGCCTGATGACTTCCCCAGAGACCATGGGTGGTGAGTCAGGGAGTGAGCCAATCCCCCAGATTTGTCTTTCTGTTTCTGAGTCACCTGAGCTAGTTCAGCCTCCCACACTGTGAACACACCACAGAAACAATGAGGCTGCTTGTTTAGAAAAGACATGCTTCCCTGCAGAGTATCACCGCATGTCTCTTTTTAAGCACTTGAACGGTTTAGTCTTGCCATTGGCTACTAGGAAAATAGGCAAGAAGGATGACTCTCAAATGGCCCCCTTAGAGGGGCTTGCTTCAAGTCCTTGGTGACAAATATAAACCCTCCAGAGCCTCAGGTGGGAGCACAGTGGGCAACAAAGCTGAAGTGGGGGCTGTAGCAAAGGATGAAGTCATTAGGATCATCTAGCCAGATATGCCCCTATCGGATCGTGCCATATAAGACACATGGCCAGGAAATAAACACTGAGTCTGCCCTGGAGAAAAACTGCCATCTCTCATAATAACATCAAAACTTTAGCTTGCCCTGGCCAGGGGGCTCAGTTGGTTGGAGCATCGTCCTGTAAAAAAAGGTTGCTGGTTGATTCTAGGTCAGGGCACGTGCCCTGGCTGTGGGTGTGATCCCTAGTCCAGGGTCATAAGGGAGGCAACCAAACAATGAGTCTCCATCACTCACATTGATGTTTCTTTCTCCCCCTTCCTCTCTTTCTAAAAGCAATGAAAAAATGTCCTCTGGTGAGTATTAAAACAAAAAACAAAAAACAGAACTTGCAAAGTAGCCACAAAGGAGGGAAAAGTCTACCTCCCCTTAGGCGGTGTTTCTCACACTATAGCAGGCTCTTCTTCAAAACGCAGATATTTGGGCCTCACTCCTAGAGGAACAAAAGGGCAGGGCGCCTGGGCATTTGCATTTCTGATAAGCACCCTCCAACCATATTACGGTGCACTCCTCCATTATTGCTGCTGCCACGGGGTGGCCTCTGTGGGGCACTGCCCATTTATGGCTCTTACTCAAGCATCTCCCTCTTCAAACAAGCCTGGAGCATTTCAGCAAGACTGCACTAAAGGCCTTGGAATTTAAAAACAAGTAAATAAACAGAGACTAGCTTGCAACTAAATAATCTGGTTTACAAGACAGAGTTTTCTCATTTCCAGTGTGGGTTTCCTTGACAGTTATCTCCCAGCAGGACTCCAGTCTGGCCAGGCAAGAGGACATGTTTTTTTTTACCACGCTGGTGGGCATGTCTTCCCACATATGGAGATGCCTTAGAGCCCAGATCCAGGAGGGGAAACTCAGGAGGAGCCAAGATTTCTCTCTCCAGCCTATAATACTACTCAACTTTTCCCTCAGCAATTGATTATGGGCAAATCTATATCATTGAGTGAATAAGATAAAATCCCCATAACACTCATGATTTCATTTAAGCCACTATTGCATCTGGATAAACATCAATTCCAGAAAATAAAAACAAGAGAGAATTTGGAAGGGGCTGGTGGTAGTAGAAGGGTCAGTTCATCTGAGTGCATTCTGGACAAATCTCAGGGATCAGATCTTGGTGACCAGAGAGGCAACCACTTGCAAAGTAGGCCAGGTTCGACATTTCAATTTAGCCGTTTGTTCATTTAACCAGTTATTTGTTGTTTTTTTTTTGAGCACCTAGATTTCATGCTAAGCACTGTAAACACTATTGACCGATTAACAAACAGGCTCTTGTCCCTGTCTTCGCAGCACTTAGAGCCCAGCAGGTAAACAACTGAAACAGCTGAACAAAAGCAGGATCTGATGGTCTGGGTCATCACCACAGACCACATCTGGGCCTATACAATGTGTTAAACTTGAGGCACTTCCCATAAAGAAGGATTTCTTACTTCTCCTTAAAAATCAGAAAAGATGGCAAAAATAGGCTAGCATTCCCCAATGCCAGCCCTTGTCTAGAGCTGAGAAGTGGCCACTCACGTAGAGAAGCATGCACCCTCCAGTTCACCACCCTCTCCACCACTCCTAAGTATCTTGTAGAGGGCTAATTACACCCATTTGACCTAACTGTCCTGCACTCAAACACATCTGAGTGGAAGGCTGGGGGGGGAAGCACATGCACGAGGACCTAACCTGGTCTGGAGAGTAAAAGAGAAAGGGTCGCCTAGGTGATAAGGCGCAAGGAAGGGAGTTCATTAGGACTGGGAGGCAGGGGAACCCGTATATGCGAAGTCCCCGAGATGAAGGTTGGAGAGTCTGAGAGCAGGGGTGCAGGTATGTTTGAGGAAGGTAAAATGTTGCTCTCAGCTGGAATTCCAACTAAGAGGTGAGGGATAAAGCTTGAAAAATAGGCAAGGATAAGCCATTTGAAAAATATTGGACATTATCCCATGTTATGAAGAGAAAAACAGTGAAGGGTTTCAAACAGGACAATGACCCACCCGCCCGCCCCCAACCTGATTGTTTTTGGAAGGTGACTTGGACTGCTGCGTGGAGAGCAGGCTGGAGGGAGAGAGACTGAGCTGGGACTAAGTATTTTCGGACACTGATGAGCAGTCCTGGAAAGAAGCCATTCAGGAATGCTGAAAGATTTTATCTTATTACTGTTTTTTTCTGGTCATCTGCCCCAATTGCACAACAGAGTCCTGGGCACAGAGTAGGTTCTGACTCAAACCTCTGGCAGAGACCATGACAGAAATATTTCAGTCCAGTGGTCACCTGGCTTTGCATGAAGAGGATGCTCTGGGTTTGCACAGAAACAGGACCTTTCTCCACGACCCTATGGAAGGATACATTTTTTAAAATAGTAACAAAAAATGAAGCCAGTCTAAAGTCATCGACCTTCTCTGCCAGCTACTCAGCTCATCTTTGATTTGGGTGATCCCTCTGTCTTGGGCATGACTTTCCCTAGAGGGAGCACATGATAGCTGCCAAGCCTCCCTCAGGGGTTCATCAGGTTTAAGGAGAAGGCATGAAAATCCTGAGAGGGGAAAGGTGCAAGTGTTCAAATGAAGTGGAAATGAACCCAAACGCTAGGAAAATGCTAGTGGTGGGGGAGACTGATTCCAAGGAAAATTTTTATTTTTCATCCTGACACAACTGATTTGGTTGGAGGTGTAGATCCATTAAAAATTGATTTAGAGAGAGAAGATACTGCTGATTTTAAAAATACAGCTCCCCTCACCCAACCCCTCCTCTTCCTCCACCACAAAGTGTCAAATCCCGGCGTGGGAGAAACCCATTAGAACTCTACTTTATAGTGCTGCCTGTGGTTTGCTTAGATTTCATCTACTGGAATATTTACTTTGGATAAAATGCAAGTTCTCTGCAGCAGAAGGGAGTTACAATAGATGGAACCAAAAAAGGGTTTTATAGATGAACCCAAACGCCGAGCGGTATGTCAACCAAAATTAATTGACTCTCCCACATCCGCAGTCTCCTTTGTCTAATATTGAGTCATCTGTTCTTCATTCTAGGATCTCAAAGCTCTTTATGAACAGGTATTTTTCTGCTCAAATTATTTCAGAGACTTGAAGTGTGTTGCAACCAGTCAAATCAAGATGTCCACTTGTCTGGCCCTTTCATCTTTTCTTCCCCTCTCTCCCTCCCTCTCTTTCTTCCTTCCTCCCTGATCTAAACCTTTGCTTTCTGAATAAGCCTCTCCCGCCCCTTTGCTCTGGGGTAAATACTTAAACGATGATAAATCGCAAATGCTTTTGTGATAGGATGTTTCCCTCTTCTGGGACCTGGTGGCTCCTGAAGCAAAGGGATAGAAAGAAGGCTTTTGTATTGTATCTCAAGGTTGGCAGAGAAGCAGGCACTGTTAGCACAAGGTATACAGCTTATTCTAGTTTGTCATAGGGACCCCCCCAAATCAGGATCTGAAGAAACAGATCCCCACGGAGCAGGGGATGGCTGGTATGTTACAATGAGATCCAAAAGGAGGAGAGGCAGGACCTGGAGAATAGGGAGTAGGTGACAAAAGGGCTTTCACGGGCCAAGGAACTCTGTGTGTGTGTGTGTGTGTGTGTGTGTGTGTGTGTGTGGTTGTGTGCCAATTCAAGGAAGATGGTGCGTGAAGGATGAGTGCTGCTGACAGAGGGCTTAAACACAAGGTAGCTCCCAAAAGTCTAGGGCGAATTGCATGCATCTATGGATAGATCTAGAGACAAAATGGATAGCATAGAAAGGCTATTTCTGAACTTCCACCAAGTTCCCCATACATACCAACCCCAAATCCTTCCCTTATTGACTCAGTATGGAAAAGATTATTCCCTGAACCCACAGAGCTGAACTCAGAGTTTTCAAATTCTGCATATTTGCTTGACTCGCTGATCATACCATGATAGTACCATCTCTCCTTTCAGTGTTAAGGATGTGCACTTAAAACAAGACTGTCTAGAAGCTGGTATCCTTGTTTTTGAGAATAGAGTGTGCTAAAGCTTCTTTATTTTGCTTCTCTCAGCTTTTATCTACCTTTCTCCATCTGCAAAAATCTCATATACTCTTTTAAAAGCACCTCTAACTCCCTTAGCATTTGTTGGGTTAAAATGAGACACCATTGTCCCTCCTTAGTACCAGCCTGAAAAATAGTTTTATTCATTTGACTGAGAGGTGAATTACTAGCTGTCAGCTGAGTTTCACTCCACATCTTTACAACCTAACTATATAGCGTTAGCAAATCTAGCTGCTAAGTCTGCATCTTTATTTCATCCAGCCACTTCTTAGCTACCAGCTCACACACATGCGAGTCACAGTAAAGCCTCCTTGCATTCATTCACGGAGTGAGAGTTATCATGGATTACTTTGAGGGACACCTGGGTGGTGTATTCAGCTAAAACCTTGCTTGCAGTAACTGATAACACTGACAGTTATCAGGCCACGCCTTGAGTAATCCTTTGTTAGTCTTGGACAAAGCGATCTTTGTATTGCCCGATTATATGAGATACCATCATCACCTTTTGGATATCGGGATATCCCACCCAAATCTGGCATATTTGGATTGCATATAATTTCTCTTGTTTATTCTCTTTCAGTGGGAGAGCTATCCTTTACCTGAGGATAAACCCTTATCTGCATGAGCACTGATTATTCCCTTTAAGTCTTGTTGTCACCAGGTTAAATTGCCCATTCTGGCCTGTTGTTTCCCAACCATTTATCTTCTTTAGGTGCCTCCTCCCTGGGCATCCACATGGCACTCAGCACTATGATTCATAGCCAATTGCTATCTTAAAATTCTGTGATTTAGATGATAGGATGCAGGCCAATTGATTATATAGCCAATGGTACCATTTACCAAGAACCTCAGGGACAGGTAGACACATAGTTGTCCTGTGCCTGACCTCTGATGGCCAAGGTGTTTTGGAAGAATTCTTCCATATTTATGTGAAAGGATGTAACTGCCCCCATAGAGGGGAAACATATAAGACCCTCCCAGCGGCTTTCTCTCCAAACTGGAAGGAAAGCCACTGGGAGGGTCTTATATGCTAGACTCCCTGCTACTTCCATCCCAGTTGGAATTGCTTTGTATAATGACAGATATTACTGAGGGGAGCCCATTACTTATAGAAAACCTCTGGAGGCATAAAAGAAGTTGAAATCTCAGAGTTACAATATGGGCTAACAACACAGATTGAGGAAACTAAAATGGAGGAGAAATAATAGGACAGTTTCACTCTTACTGCCAAGGAGTTCCAATGGGTTCTACCAAATCACCCTCTCTTGGGACTCCACCAAGCTAATTAGAACCCTATCGAGTCCAAAACAGCCAGCTGCCCAGGAGAACACCCATATATGAAATTCAGCTGTGTTCCCAAGACCACTCTAGTTCCACGGTCCATTCTGAATCCAATCCAATCATTTCAGGTATAATATCAGGTAATAAAATAGGTTGACCAACCACCCAGGTATACCCAGGACTTAAGGGCTTCCTGGGATGCAGGACTTCCAGTACCAAAATTGGGGAAGTTCTGGGCAAATCAGGATGAGTTGGTCACCCTATGAAATACCGTAATTGTGTAAGTAGTAAGTAAGATGCCATCTTTCCATTTCCAGTGCCATTATAGCTCCAGGGAGATGCTCTGCTTAGCTATGGAGAGCCATGGTGCTCTCATGTTAAGTTATATACACTCTGAGGCTTATTTAAATAAAAAAATTTTAAGGCCGCTTCTGCAAATACTTGGAACTCAATCAGTGACACTCCAAAATTAGCTTTAACTGATAACATTTTATGTAATTGGACAACCATCTCTAAAATAAGTGATTAAGAGCTTCAATTAAAAAAGAAAGGAATGGTCCAAAAACAAATCTCTTAGGAATTATAAATATTCTCTAAGATATGTGGCCAGTTAGAAGCTCTTTGAGTCTCGTTTTTATATTTCTTGCCAACAAATGTTGCTTAGCAACACCCAGTCATCTCTTTTTTCTCATTAGTTTCTGCTCCCACCTTTGCAAATGCAGACTAAAGAGAAGGAAAGCTACTGTTCTAGGATGGCTTCCTATTCTCAGCTCATAAACAGAAAAATAGGATTATTTAAGTGTGATGGTATCTAATGCTTATATCAAGGTTTTACAGCCTGAAGGATTTGTTACTAAAAGAAGCTATATTCTAATGGTGTTTTAACTCATTAAAACCCATATAGTAATGAAAGAGGTTTAAGTACCAATAATACTGGAAAAACCATTGCTTAATTAGCCCAATATCTTTGTGCTCCAGAATCTTGACCCAATTATCAGCTGATGGAGGGAGATGGATACTAACATTGTTGAGGGCCAACTTTGTGCCATGCCTTCACTAGGTGCTGGTTTAATTGGGCCCTTAGAATTGGACTTGGGCTGGCACAGGGGAGTATATGTGTGTGTGTGGGAAGGCAGGCAGAGACAGAGATCATACAGGACTCAAGGAGCAGGGGCCATGACAAGACCTAGCCTTTGGCAACCTAGAACCCCAATCTAGTCATCTTTGGAGACCTCCGCAAAAAGATCTCACTCAATTTTCCTCAACTGTTTACCTTTACAGAGCACCACTGCTCTCTGTCTACTCTTCTCCTTCTGTGGATAATTGAGTCTCCTTTTGCATGCACTGACTCTCTCTCTATCCTTCCCCTAATCACAGATCTCAACTTCTTCAAAACTCCCATATATACCTGGCTGGCTCAGGGACCCTGTCTGCTTCAGGGACTCTCTCTGTGTGTTTCTTTCAGCTTCAGCTCTTCCTACTAACTTCCTGATGGTCTCTAGACATCTCAAGCCAAATATCCAAGAATAAACTTTCTAATGTAGACAATGTCATAGGTCAATGGTCAAATGTAAATCAGTAACCCATAGATCACGTACCCAAACCTGGCTCAATCAGCTGATGCCAAGGTGAAGGGGTTATTATGGGTTAAATAATATGTCATCAAAATTCACATATTGAAGTCCTACCCCTCAGTACCTCAGAATATGATGTTATTTGGAAATATGGTCATTGCAGATGTGATTATTTAAGTTAGAATGAGTCACGCTGGAATGGAGTGAGTGCCTAATCCAATATGACTGATGTCTTTTTTGGAAGGGCAAACTTGGACACAGGTATGCTTACAGGGAGAAAGCTATGTGAAAAGACACAGGAAGACAGCCATCTATCTGCAAGCCAAGGAGAGAAGCCTGAAACAGATTCTTCTCTCACAGCCCTCTGAAGAACCAACCCTACCAATACCTTGATTTCAGACTCTGGCCTCCAGAACTGTGAGATAATACATTTCTGTTGTAGAGTCTTCCAGTTTGGAGTGCTTTGTATGGCAGCTTTAGGAAACTAATATAGATTTTGTTATTTGGAAGTGAGGTGTTTCTGAAAGAAATATCTAAAAATTTGGGAGTTGCTTTGGAACTGAGTAATGGTTATGGGCTGAAAGAGTTTTGGGGTACATGATAGAAAAAGCATGGATTTCCCTGAAGAGACTGTTGGGAGAAAAATGGATGTTAAAGGAGATTCTGGTGAGGACTAAGAAAGAAAAGAGCTATAGAGAAAGCTTTTGTTGTCTCAGAGAATACCTATATCATCATGCACAGAATGTTGCTAGAAAGGTGTTTTTGTTAAGGTTGTCTTAGTCAGCTCAGGCTGCTAAAACAAAATATCATAGACTGGGTGACCTAAACAATAGACAGTTACCTCTCAGCTCTGGAGCCTGGGGAGACCAAGATTAAGGTGCCAGCAGATTCGGTTCCTAGTGGGAGCCTTCCTCGTGGCTTGCAGATGGCCACCTTCCTTCTGTGTCCTCACGTGGTGGAGAGACAGCTCCAGTCTCTCTTCCTCTTTTTTAAAGGACACTCATCCCATCATGCAGGCCCCACCCTCATGACCTCATCTGAGCTTAATCAGTCCCCAAGATCCCACCTCCAAGCGCCATCCCATCAGGGGTTAGGGCTTCAACATATGAATTTTGAGGGAGACATTCAGTCCATAACAGAGGTTTAGACAGAAATGAGGAAATTCTTACTGGAAATTGCAGGAAAGGTGATCCTTGTTACATGGTGACAGAGGACTTGGTTGAATTGTGTTCTGTTGGATAGAAAGTAGAATTTATAAGCAATGAACTTGAATAATTAGCTGAAGAAATTTCTAAGCAAAGTATTGAAGATGTAACCTGGTTTCTCCTTGTTGCTTATAATAAAATCCAAGACAGAAATAACTTGAAGAGGAAACTACTAAGCAAAAAGAAAACAGTACTTGATGATTTGGGAGATACTCAGCCTGTTCAGATAAGCCCACTCTGGAAACAGAGCCAAGAGTCTGGCTGGAGAGCCATTTGCGAAAAGATTAGGCATGTGGCGCATGGATTCAACCAACCATGTCAGCAGAGGTTAGGGACAGAGACGTGGTTATCCAGGAAAGGTCTGTGGAGGACCCTCCTGCCTATGGCTTGAATCCCCATGAATTGTACGAGAGGCCAACAAATTTATGGAAATTTTATATCAATGGAAACAATGGCAATCTGACCTGAGAGGAAGAGAGATGGGGTGAAATAAAGGCAGAATGACTTTGAGGGCAGAGCCATGAATGATGGGGCTGGCGGGACACCACCACAGCCACCACAGTCCTAAGGACCAAGCCATCTTCTCCTTGGCTTCAGAGGGCAGGCTGCCACCCAGGGTCAAAACGAACACAGAAGGTCATGCTGTTCAAACTTAGGAGTCTTACCCCGTCAGTGGGAGATTTGGCAGGAAGTTTCCTTTAGAGTCGTGGGCATGATGAATGTCTGGTACAGAAGCTTTGCACGCTTTGTTAAATTTAGTCTTCACAGAAGCCTTGGGCATCAACTTTTTCTCCTCCTTTTACCAGCTTGGTAAAATGCAGTTTTACTAAGCAGTTTTCTGGAGGTCTCATGTCTGGCAAGTGAAAGAATCCTGGTGTAAACCCAGGTCTGACTTCTAAGTCTTTTCAGTTCACCAGAAGGGGTATTGAACCTGGAACTTTGTCATGACAACAAAGATGTTAAATAAAATGAACTAAACTCATTTAGTGGAATGAAAACTAAATATACTTACTATTCAGGTAACTTAATGCCTGAGTATATCTATATATATCTATATCTATGCCCATATTCACATCTGTATCAATCTGTGTACACATGTGTACACATTAAACAAATAATAAATGGCTTAGTCCTGATAATAACTCCCGACCCTTCAATCTTTCTTCACTAGAAATTGCTGAAACCCTGAGCCATGGATGGTCAAAGGAAATTACTTTTTCCATTTGTTGTTATTCTACAGATTTTCTCCCTTTCCAAAGGCATTCACCACCTCCGCCATCTTCATTTGAAATGGCCACTTCCTTACAGAAGAGATTTTATTACTGTTTTGGAGAATTTGCAAATCTCTTAGCAGCAGTGATTTTTAAAATTTAAGCTTTAAGACCCCATTACATGTTAGAATTTAAGATTTACTCTTCTTTAATAATATATTCTACAAAATGCCAACTAAAGTTGCTTATTACCTAAGAGACAGATGTCTTGTCTCTATTTAAATGGCACGGCATCTCTCTGCCCTGTCTTTTTGAGTTTTTTACTGTATTTTCTGTGCTGTTATTCATAGTGGTTGGGAGAGTTTTATAAACTTGTGCCTTTTACACTAAGGGACAAATTCTAGGCTAATTCTCCCCTTTAAAATGTTTCCCCAGCATAATAGTGCCTGGACTTTATGCTACTTCTTGATTCACCCCCATTGAATACCCTCCCATGTGCAAAAAGCAGCATTTTGCAGTTTATGCATTTCCTGGTCATTAATATATGGGTTTCAATAAAGAGCTAAAATAAAATTCCAGGAACTGTATGGAACAACCATTTCAAGGTCCAACTTCAAGTCATCACAGAAAGTTCATTTCTGCTCTTAACTGCAGTCTTGCTTTTGTTGTTTTATTTTGTTCTCTTTTGTTAATAGAGGAATACATGGTTCCCTTTTGTTTTTGTCTGTCTTACAGTGTTAGGTTACTGGACTACTTGTAGGGGTTGTTTTTGTTTTTATTTTATTTTTAATCAATCAAAGTGTACCATGAAGAGGCAACTATATCTTTTCCCCGGAAGTCCAAAGAGAAGTCTTCTGGAGGTCCTCTAGTTTTAATGGTGATGATCTGACAATTTTCTATACAAAGCTCCATGAGAGTTTGCTGTGTTTACTTGTATATCCCCAGTGACCAGAGAAGCATTTGGCACCTTGAAAGTTCTAAATGAAGAAAAGAGAGATTTTTTAAAAATTATAAATTCTAAAAATTCCATAAGCATAACTTATAAACCCAGGAGTTCTAATAAATTCAATTTCAAGTGATTTTCATCAAAAGAAGGAAAAACATATGCTGCATTCATAATTGTACATACTGTATTATCAAGTATATTTTGGATAGGAGAGAACTTCTGGTTTGACTAAGTGGTGATGAAAATGGATTCCTTTACTTGTGATGTTATACACCTGGTACTTGGAAGGCTTTCCACAAGCTAGCTCCTCGGCTCCATACATTTCAAATCATATTTTTTTCTCCACTAACCACCCTCTAGTCCTGGGTGCCAACTGGATGGATTTGTTCACTGTATGATCTCTGACATTGCATCTTTACATCAAGATGTCAGATATGTTGGACCAAAGTCCTATAGGGGTATTTCTGGAGCCATTCCTATACCAGAATGGTTATAAATATCTCAACCATACATGCAAGTCACTGTAAAGTATGCAAATATATCCCACAAAAGCCAAACAAAATGTATACTCAACTCCCCTGCTCCTAGACAGGCCCTGATGGTCACTCAGCACTGGGGGACAGAAGGAATGTGTGATGGAGGGGGAGTTCAAGGTTCAAGTGGAAAGAGATATGACTAAAATATTTACCTTGGAAAATTTTACAATTTAACTTATTTTTCATAACAATAGAAACAAACAAACAAAAAACAAATGAGATTACACTGAACTAAAAAGCTGCTACCCAGTAATGGAAAACATTAACAAAATGAAGAGCAGAGGTGGATTTAACGGTGGGTACATCGGGTGTGCACCTTGGGCCCCAGTGTCTGAAGGCATGTATTTTTATTTTCCCTGTCTCTCTCTCTTTTTTAAGGGGTCCAATATTTTCTTCTGCACCCGGGGCCTCAACTGACCTTAATCCGCCTCTGATGAAGAGACAACCTTCTGAATAGGAGAAGATATTTGCCAATGATATACTTGGTAAGGGGTTAATATCCAAAACAAATTCAGAGATCTTCTATGAAAATGCTTGCGTTTCCATCTCTCTTTGACCTATTACTTTGGTTAATGATTCACATCCTCCTAAAACAAGGAATTTTTTACAAGGGAATTCACAGGGCTCTTTGTGAGCTGTGTTTATACCTTCAAAAATCCCAGGGTAGCATTTAGTAATTTTCTGCACCAAGACACTAAATGAAAGCTTAAAAAAACAGTAAAACACTTACCAGATGTTCTTCCTTTGTCATTTTTTGAAGGACAGAAGCAAAGTAGCTAGCACCTCAATAAAAAGTTTAGCCATAGGCCCTGAAGCTAGAGATTAGTTCAGTCTAGAAAGAATGTGGATTTATGTACTGTCATCATTTGTACTTAATGATAACATGAGCCATGTTAGAGAGAATCTTGAACATAAGATGGTGATTAAGTAGAAATAACTATTTTAATCCACTATAATGTTTTAAGCTTTCGATAATATAATGACTATTCAGTTCAGTTTAGTTCAACCAGCATTTATTGATCATCACCTATGTGTTAGGCACAGTGTTCCAGGTTCAGGGGATACAATGGTAAGTAAGACTAATCCCAGCCCTGAGGAGTTCACAGTGTAGGGAAACAGACACATAATTGGCTCTTTTCAAGAGCCCGATAAATGCTATCTGTGGGGCTCTGGAGGTGCACAAGTGTTAGGTTAAGCTGGAGTTGAGTCTTGACTAATGTGCAGAACTTACCTAGGGAAGGAAGGATGTAAGCAGGGGCAGGATGTGTTCCTGACTGCCTTCTAAAAGAGGTGGCTCTGGTTAACTACAGAACTTTTATTTTGTTGAATGGAGTTTGCAGGCTCAGAGACAGAATTGTCCCAGAACATAGAAGCTCAGCCAAATACTATCTCTGAATCCTCCATCTTCCCCTTCTTTTCTTCCATCAAACACTCAACTCCTCTTTCAACTATTACAGGGGAAGTTGCCAGACAAATGTTTAAAGACTATCTGGTGACCTGACAAGTCATTACTCTGCCTGGGGTGTCCACCTATGTTGCATACTTTTAAAGTAGCAGGATATAGAAGAAGCAAACAGAAACATTAGCAAAAAGGGGTGGTGACAAAGACTAGGTAGGATCAAAGGGGAACCACTGTTCTGTGGATCAGAAAATAGCATGGGGAAAAATGCAAGTATAAGGGAAAAAAATCACCTAAAAGAATTGCCAGAACCCCAAGGCAGAACTGGATACCCTTGACTATCCAAAGAGAGAAGGGGAATTTGTCTCCTAAGAATGATGTTTGGTGAGGATTTAAGAGTCAAAAACTGTTTTTTAAAGCCATATGAACTAGGGAAGCATAAGGATCTAGAACTGTTTAAACCTTATAAAGACTTCATATACTGAGAACCTAAGATTACCTGTCTTGAGAAGGAATGCTTGAAGTGGGATGGAGTAAAGAATGTCACATGACCCAAAGTCCTCTACTTTAACTCCTATTAAATTTTGAATACTTAGTGCAGGCACTTCTTCCTCCAGAAGGACAGCTGCAGGAGTGTGTGCAGGAACAAAATAGAAACAGACTCATAGATACAGAGAACAGACTGGGAGGTGAGGGGGTAGTTGATGGTTGGGGGTGAAAAAGGGAGGGATTAGGCAGTACAAATTCAGACTTCTGGCCAAGATGGAGGCGTAGGTAGATACACTCTGTCTCCTCGTACAACCAAAAGAAGGACAACAAATTTAAAAACAAAAAATAACCAGAACTGCCAGAAAATCGAACTGCATGGAAGTCCAACAACCAAGGAAGAAACAATTCATCCAGACAGGTAGGAGGGGCAGAGAAGGGCAGCGGAGGCAGAGAGGATGTGCAGCAAGGCTGTGGCTGGCAGACCGGGTGGTCCCACATTTGTGTGCAGATAAACCAGGAGGAACAACTGGGGAGTGGGAGAGACCGTGCAACCCAGGGTTCTGATGCAGGGAAAGAAAGCCTCAAAACCTCTACCCAGAGGTAGATTAAGGTTGGCTGAGGCCCCGGGCACAGAAGAAGATACTGGGACCCTTAAAAATAGGAGACAGGGAAAATAAAAATACATGTTTTTAAAACCGTAAATGAAACAAGTGCACACCCACAAACTAATTTACATCCCTGCATATTTGTATATATCGTAAGTCTGCCCTGCAGGAGAACCTGTGTAAGTACCAAGTAGCAAATACGATTCTATTGCTCCAATGAGCGGTAGCGCAGCCATGCGGGGCCTACGCAGTGTAGCATGTGTATAGTATGCAGTGCAGTAATGAAATGATGACAATAAGTGAATATAAACATACTATCAGGTTTTACCACCAACTGTAACTTGTACGTAATTAAAATTATACATATGAAACCAAACTTGGTGTCATTAGAAAAAAGTGTAAAGTTGGGTTTTGCGGGGCCCTTCAGAAGTTGGGGCCCAGGGTGCACGCCCGGTCACCCGCTGTTAAATCTGTCTCTGCCTCTACCAGTAAAAACCTGTGGGGGTTGTGGCAGTGGGAGAAACTGCCAGTCTCACAGGAGAGTTCATTTGAGAGGCCCACAGGGTCCCAGAACGTACATAAACCCTCCCACCTGGGAATCAGCACGAGAAGGTCCCAATTTGCTTGCGGGTAGCAGGGGAAGTGACTGAAAGCCTGTGGAGAGCTGAACAAGAGGCATTGTTCCCTCTCTGACTCCTCCCCCACATACAGCGCCACAAGGCAGTGATGTGGGTTACCCCGCCCTTCACAATATAATAGGCGCACCAAAACAAAAAATATCTCCCAAACAAAAGAACAGATCAAAGCTCCAAACACAGAACTAAGCGATGAAGAGATAGCCAACCCAGCAGATGCAGAACTCAAAACACTGGTGATCTGGTTGCTCACAGAACTGTTGGAGTATGGTCACAAACTGGACGAAAAAGCGAAGTCTGTGCAGAGCGAAATAAAGAAAAACATACAGGGCACTAACAGTGAAGGAAGGAAACTGGGACTCAAATCAACAATTTGGAGCAGAAAGAAGAAATAAACATTCAACCAGAACAGAATGAAGAAACAAGAATTTTAAAAAATGAGGAGAGGCTGAGGAACCTCTGGGACAACTTTAAACACTCCAATATCTGAATCATAGGGGTGCCAGAAGGAGAAGAAGAAGAGCAAGACATTGAAAACTTATTTGAAAAAATAATGAAGGAGAACTTCCCCAATCTGGCAAAGGAAATAGACTTCCAGGAAGTCCAGGAAGCTCAGACAGTCCCAAAGAAGTTGGACCCAAGGAAGCACACACCAAGGCACATCATAATCACATTACCCAAGAAGGAGAGACTCTTAAAAGTAGCAAGAGAAAAGGAGACAGTTACCTACAAAGGAGTTACCATAAGACTATCAGCTGATTTCGCAAAAGAAACTTTACAGGCAAGTAGGGGCTGGAAAGAAGTATTCAAAGTCATGAAAGACAAGGACCTATATCCAAGAATACTTTATCTGGCAAAGCTATAATTTAGAATGGAAAGGCAGAGAAAGTGCTTCCCAGATAAAGTAAAGATAAAGGAGTTCATCATCACCAAGCCCTTGTTAAATGAAATATTAAAGAGACTAATCTAAGAAAAAGAAGATGATCAAAAATATGAACATTAAAATGATAACAAACTCACAACTATCAACAACTGAGCCTAAAAAAACAAAAACAAAATAAGCAAACTGCTAGCACAAGAACAGAATCACAGAAATGGAGATCACATGGAGGGTTAACAGTGGGGAAGGGGAAGGAGAGAAGGGGGTAAAGGTACAGGAAATAAGAAGCACAAATTGGTAGGTACAACATAGACAAAGGGAGGTTAAGAAAAATATAGGAAATGGAGAAGCCAAAGAATTTACATGTATGATCCATGGACATGAACTAAGGGGGGGACTGTTGGTGGGAGAAGGGATGCAGGGCAGAGAGGATTTAAATGGAGAAAAGAAAAAAAGTATACAATCCAAAAAAAAAAAAGAAGTAAAAATTGACAATCACAGAATAGTCATAGAGATATAAATTATGGCATAGAGAATATAATAATACTGTAATAACTATGTATGGGGCCAGGTGGGTACATGAAATATCAAGGAAACCACTCTGTAAAGTACATAATTTTCTAACCACCATGCTGTACATCTGAAACTAATGAAGAATAATATTGAATGTAAACTGTAATGTTAAAAATTAAAAATAAAAATTACCAAAAAGAACATGTGTAGGGACATGATCTTCCCAAAGGAGAAAAAGACGGAACCTTAATGGAAAGATTTTTAATACTTCCCTGGTGGAAGGGACTTGGGAGCAAAAGCAAAGTCTTGGTTGACCTTAGTGTCAGGAGTCAGGACAGCATGATAGGTAGGGGAGACCCAAAAATGTATGACCCCACCCTGCTCTCTGCAGGCAGGATTCCCTCAAGGACAGGTGAAAGACACAGCATTGGTCCTAAATATAGACTCAAGTGGACAACACTGTCCAGAGGCAAGGTCTGATTGAATTTGTAAGACATCACGTGCACAAAGGAGGTTAGGACGTTGTTTCAGGGGCAGCAGCTACAGCCTGGAGGGACCACTGATTGGGGACTGTAAGAAAATATATCCAAGTTTAAAGAAAAGGCACACAGGTAATTGCATGTCTTTTGAATGTCACATGGGAGCATTGTCTAATAGGCCCACCAAGGACTGTTTAATACTTCTAGGCAGAGGTGAACAAACTATGGCTCATGGGCTGACCTCACCTGTTTTTGTAAATAAAGTTTTATTGGAACACAGCCACACCCATTTGTTACATATTGGCTATGGCTGCTTTCCTGCTATGACAGGAATGTTGGGTAGTTAACAACACAGATCAAATGGTCTACGAACCTAAAATATTTATTATCTAGCTCTTTAAGAAAAGTTTGCCAACCCTTGCTCTGGGGAAATGCAGTTTTTCTTGCTTTGGTATTTGCTATTGATTAGGGGTCAGACTCTGTAAAGTTATGTATTAATGTGGAAGATTAATATGTTGCAGATGGATTTCTGCCCAGCAGAAAGGAAAACCCGAAGGGTAGCCGTTTGTTTTAATTCATTTGGGCTGCTGTAACCAAAAAACCATCAGCTGGGTGGCTTTATAAACAGCTCACAATTTATTTTTCACTGTCCCGGAGGCTAGAAAGTCTAAGATTCAGTGTCCAATGAAGGTTAGCTTCCAAATGGCCATCTTTCCCCCTGTAGCCTCATATGGTGAAAGGAGGGAAACCCTCCCTTGGGTCTCTTTCATAAGGGCACTAATCCTCCTAAAGGCCCCATCTCCTGACACGATCACCCTGGGAGTTGAGATTTTAACGTACGAATCTGGGGGAGACGCGTAGGTTCAGACCATAGCACTTTTCTTTCCCTGTAGGATATTAACTGGTTTTCTATCTAATCTAGTAATCTCACTACAACACTCTTTCTGATTCGGTACCAACATATATTCAATCTCTTTAACTTTTTAATGAAGTTTTTAGTTTTAAACAGTGGTAGATTTACAGAATTACTGTCAAGATAGTACAGAGAGTCCCTTTTACCCCAAACCCAGTTTCCCTTATTAACATCCTTCATTATTATGGTACATGTGTCACAATTTAATAACACAAGATTGATACATCATCAAAGTCCATATTTCATCCCAATTCCCTCAGTTTATCCCTAATACCCTTTCTATGTACTGTGTTCCAAGGTCCCATCCAGGATACTACATGACATTTCACAGTCATGTCACCATTGGTGCCTCTTGGTGGTAACAGTTTCTCAAATATTCTTTATTTTTTATGATCCTGACAGTTTTGAAGAATACTGGTCAAGTATTCTGTAGTTGTCTCTCAGCTGTGATTTGTCTGATGTTTTTCTCATGATGAGATTGGAGTTAATGGGTTTGGGGGGTGGAAGACCATAGAGATGAAGTGTCATTTTCATTATATCATATCACAGGCACACGCTATCAATATGACATCCCTGTTTATGTTAATTTGATTGCCTGGTTTGAGGTAGTTTTTGTTTCACCACTGTAAAATTTCTCTTTCCTCCTAACTCCTTCCAGTTGTGCCCTTTGGAAGGTAGTCTCCATCTTGTGCCCAAGGAGTAAGGAGTTGTGCTCCATCTCATGAAAGGTTGAGTATCTACATGTATTATTTGGAATTCTTCTGCACAAATGATTTTTTGTCTATTCTTTATCATTTATTTGTTAAATCACATATTTATATCGGTATGGACTTGCGGATTTTTTTTTACACTTTGGGTTATAATCCAATGCTACTTTATTTCATTGCTCATATTTTTCCAGCTTTGGCCACTGGGAACCCTTGCAGTTGACTCTTGGATCCCTTTGACACGTCCCCATTAACCTGGGGTTTTATTCGGAGCACTTCCTAACTTTTCAGCACTACAACATGCCCCAGAAGCAACGTGTACACTTCCTGCTCCAGTCTAGAAGCAGCCATTTCTCCAAGGAGATTTAACTCATTTTTGGGGGAGAACAGTATTGAAAACCAAGATCCGGGTACAAACTGTGTTCATTTCTATTGGGATGTCATTGTTCTACACTCTCACACCTGATAGAGCAAGAAGATTTATGTGTGAATATATTTCCATGTGAATATATTTTCTTGTGTATATACACATAACTATAAATATTTCTAATGTAACTGTGTGTGTATATTAGATAAACATAAGTTCATATCGATGCCTTTAACTTAATCCATTACCACAAAATGATTATAGCCTCTCCTCCTGGTAACCTCCTACTCCAACAGTGAGAAAGTTGGCTCCAATCATCTGCCACCCATTTGCTTAATTATTTAATTCCAGTATACATATACTGTGTTTTCAGAATTATGAACTTTTACTTCTGTGGGAAACATTATCAATTAAAGTACTGTGTTTATGGACAGTTTATTTTGCCTTTAGTTTTTACAGACTCCACTCATTGCCAAAGTTATTAGATCAGTACTTTTTTCCCTTACCCCTTTGGGTGAGGTTGTTTCATATACTTATAATAGACTTAGATTGTTTTGTCACATTCTTCATTCTAGTCTCAGATTCTCTGACCTCATAAATGATTGTTTAAAATTTTTATACAGTAGGTCTTACTTTTGTGCTTTAAAATTCTATGGTTTTTGACAAATGTTTAATACCCTGTATTGACCATCACAGTATTATACAAAATAGTTTCACTGCCCTAAAATATCTGTACTTTATCTATTAAAATCCCAACTCCCACAGCCCTCTCCTAAATAGTAACCCCTGATCTTTTATTATCATTATAGTTTTGCTATTTCAAGAGTGTCACATAATTGAAATTATACAGTATGTAGCCTTTGCAGACTGGCTTCTTTCACTTAGTAATATGCATTGAAGAATATGTTTTTGCATAGCTTGATAGATTTTTTTTCTTTTTATTGCTAAATAATATTCCACTGAGTATATGTGCCGCAGTTTGTTTATTCATTCACCAATTGAAAGATATTATCATTGTTTTCAGTTTTTAGGAGATGATGAATACATCTGTTGTAAATATTCATGTGCAAAGTTTTTATGTGGACATAAGTTTTCAAATCAGATGGGCAAATAGTAGCATGATTACGGGGTCATATGGAAAACAATTCTTTGTTCTGTGGGAAATAGCCAAACTACCGCTGATGTTTCCATATCATTTTTCATTCCAACAAACAATTAATGACAGTTCCTGTCGCTCTGTATTCTCACCAGCAACCAAAATTGTCAGTTTTAGGGATTTTAACCATTCTAATAGGTATATAGTACCTTCTCATTGTTTGTTGTTGTTGTTGTTGTTGTTAATTAATCTTATCACAGTGACATTGGTTAATAAAATTATGTAGGTTTTGAGTACACAAATCCATGATACATATATATTGCATTATAAGCTGTTTAATTGTTCATTGTTGTTTTGTTTAGAATTCCCTGGTGAAATAATGTTGAGTATCTTTTTGTGTGCTTGTTTGCCATCTGTGTAATTCTTGGGTGAAGTATCTGTTCAGATCCTTTGCCAATTTTTTAAGTGGGTCATTTCTTTTCTTATTGTTGAGTTTGAGTCCTTTGTATATTTTGGATGTAAGTCTGATCAGATCTGCGTGTTTCAGGTGTTTTCTCCAAGTCTGTGGCCTTTCATTCTCTGAACAGTGACTTTTGCAGAGCAGAAGTTTTTTTCTTTTAAGGAAATTTAGTTCATAATGTTTTTACTTCATTTCTATTGGTTGTATTTAAAAACTCATCGTCAAACCTAAGGCTATGTAAACTTTCTTCTACTTTTTCAAGAAGTTGTATACTTTTGAATTTTACATTTAGGTCTATGATTATTTTTGATTTAATGCTTGTGGAAAGTGTAAGATCTATGTTTAAGTTCATTTTTTTGCATGTGGATATTCAATTTTGTTAGCACCGTTTGTTGGAAAATCTATCCTTTCTTCACTGACTTTGTTCTTTTGTCAAAGATCAGTTGGCTATTTTTGTGTGGGTCTATTTCTGGGCTCTGTATTCTATTCCACTGATCTATGTGTCTATTATTTTGCTAATAATATGAAAAAAATAAAATGAAATACTTAGAAATCAATTTAACAAAAAGTTTCCACAACCTGAACTACCAAAAATTCTGAGGATCTGAATAAATGGAGAGATATCCCATTTTCATGGATCAGGGAACACATTGTTATTACATCACTTTTTCCTATATTATTTATATATTTAGTGTATTCCTATTCAAAATCCCAGTACATTTTTGTGTAGAAAGTGACATACTTATTCAAAAATTTATACGAAAATATCAAGGTCTTAGAATACCCAAAACAACCCTGAGAAAGAATAAAATTGGAGTACTCACACTTCATGATTTCAAAACTTTATACAAAGGTACAGTAATCAAGACAGTGATGTAAAGGCATAAATATAGGATACAGAGTCCAAAAATAAACTCTTGCATTTATAATCAATTAATTTTTAATAAGCATACAAAGACCATTCAATAAAAAATGAATACTCTTTTCAACAAACTGTGTTGGGACAACTGGATATCCATGTGCAAAACGGTCAGACCCTTATCTCACACAAATACAAAAAATATAACTCAAAGTGGATTATAGTCTTAAGTGTAAGAGCTAAAACAATAAAACTCTTAGAGGAAAACAGAAATAAATCTTTATGACCTTAGATAAGATAATAGTTTCTTATATAGGACATCAAAAGCATAATCAACAACAGCAAAAAACAGGTAAATTGGATTTTGGCAAAATTAAAATTTTTGTGCTTTAAAGGACATCAAGAGAGTGAAAAGTCAATCTGGGTAAAAATTCAAAAACAGTAACAATACCAAATGCTAGGAAGGATGTGGAGCAACAGGAACTTTCATTAATTGTTGGTAGAAATTACAATGGAACAGCAACTTTGGAAGATGGTGGGACTGTTTCTTACAAAACTAAACATACAATTGCCATATAATTCAGTCATGCTTCTTGGTATTTACCCAAAGGAGCTAAAAACTTATGTCCACACAAAAATCTGAACATGGTTGTTTATAGATTCTTTAGTAACCATCATAACTTGTCCACCATAAGCAGCCAAGATGTCCATCAGTACATGAAAGAATAAATAACTGTGGTACATCCAGACAACAGAATATATTTCAGCACTAAAAAGAAATGAGCTATCAAGCCATGAAAAAACAGAAGAAACTTAAATGCATATTATTAAGTGAAAGAAACCAATATGAAAGGTCTACATACTGTATGATTCCAGCTATATGACAATCTGGAAAAGACAAACTAGAGGTAGTAAAAACGTCAGTGGTCGCCATGGGAAAGGGGGGAGGAAAGATGAATAGCTGGAGTGTGGAGGACTTTTAGGGCAGTGAAACTATTGTGTATGATACTGTAATGGTGGATATATGTTATACATTTGTCAACATCAATAAAATGTACAACTAAGAGTGAACACTAATATAAACTATTGACTTTGGGCAGCAATGAGGTGTCAATCATCATCTGTAACAAATGCATCACACTGATACAGGGGGTGTCGACAGTGGGGGAGGTTGTGCATGTATGGAAGCAGAGAGTGTGTGAGACCTCTCTATACTTTCTGCTCAGTTTTGCTGTGAACTTAAAACCTGTAAAAAAGAGTCTGTTTTTTAAGTCAACATATAGAATGGGAGAAAGTATTTGCAAATCATATATCTGGTAAGTTGTTTGTTTTCAGAATACATGAAGAGCTCTTACAATTCAATAATAAAAATAACTCAATAAGAAATGGGCAAAAGATTTGAATGGACATTTTCCCAAAGAAGAGCTACAAATGCCAGTAAGTATGCCAAATGATGCTTATCATCATTAATCATTACATACATGCAAATCAAAACTGCAATAAAACACTACTTCACAACCACTAAAATGGCTACAATAAGAAAGATAGGTAATAAAAAGTGTTTATGAGAATGTGCAGAAATAATTGGAACCCTCATACATTGCTCTGGGAATGTAAAAAGGTGCAGCTGTTTTGGAAAATAGTTTGGCAGATCCTCAAATGTTAAACATAGAATTACCATATGACCTAGAAATTCCATACCTGGGTATGTACCCAATATAATAGAAAACAGGTGTTCAAACAAAAACTTGTCCACTAAAGTTCAGAAGAGCTATTCACAGTAGTAAAAGATGGAAACAACCCAAGTGTCCATCAACTGATGAATGGAAAAACAAAATGTGGTACATCCATACAATAAAATGTTATTCAACAATAAAAAGAAATGAAATATTAATACAAGCTACATGGATGAACCTTGAAAACATTATACTAAGTGAAAGAAGCCAAACACAAAGGCCACATATTTTATGATTCTATTCGTGTGAAATGTCCAGAATAGGCAAATCCATAAAAATGAAAGATTAGGTTTGCAAAGGGCTAGCTGGAGGGAGAATGGGGAGTGACTGCTAATGCGCATGGGGGTTAAAATGTTCTGAAATCAGATAGTGTTGAAGGTTGCACAGCTCTGCATATACTAAATACCACTGAACTGAGTGCTTTAAAGAGTACATCTTACGGTATATGAATTATGTCTCAATAAAGCTTTTGTAAAAATAACTCTGACTGGGTTGGCAAACACTCAAAAGCTAGAGGGTGGTAATAGTTTATTAAATATCCCACAGATTCCAGAAGATTATAAACATACTTACCATTTCTAAGACTATGCATAGTTGAGTTAAATAAATCAGGTAAATGCTTGATTTGTGTTTTAAAACAACTCGAAAGTCTGTATCACCCAGGTCCCTTACTACTCCACCAAGGTTATTGTTTGATTTATTGTTTGGCAAAGCTTACTATATTTTGCCTATTGGTGTGGTTCTTTAGACAGATTCTACAGAGCTAAGAGTATGCAGAAGAATTAAATGCAAGTCTATTTCCTAAAATCCTATAGAAAATTTAAATGGCCAGCTTTCAAGCTTTCACAATAGCTCATTAAAAAAACTCTTTAATCAACACTGAATATAAAGCCATAAAACATAGCCTAATTAAGTGAAAAATTTCTCCCTCTTGGGTTTTTTATTCAAGGACATAATTTAATGCCTGATCAGCCATGTCTATGAGCTAGTCACCATATCAACTGCCTTTAGAAAATCTCAGGTGGAAAGTATCTACAGTTTGTGTCTACTAACCCCATTATCTCATGTCTTGTTGCTAGGATACCACTTTTTGGTGATGTGAACCTATTGGAATATAAAAAATTTATTTCTAGTCAAGTTTATATCCTACATGGCCTTAGGAAAAGAAGAAATCAAGGTCCATGCACACATAAAACAGTTTCCAGAGTGACTTTAAATCTCTGGTAACAATTCTAAACACATTTTTTATTTAAAAATTGAAAACTTCACTTTGTCATTGAAATTTCAAGTTTTAGCTTTGTGTATTAGTTGGTCCATAGGTGGAAGAGGAGGTTACACCACAGACACTGTTTCTTCCTTCTAAAATGGCCGACTCATCTTATCTCTCAACGACAAAACCTCCAGGGTACAGAAAAAGTCCTCCTTCATTGAAGATTAATTTTAGGGCTCCCAGGTTCAAAACTAGAAACTGAAACAATTTATTTTTCTGATTAGAAGGTTTAAAAATTAGTATTATTAAGCCCTGGCCAGTGTTGCTCCATTGGTTAAGCATCGTCCTGCAAACCAAAAGGTCGTAGGTTCGATTCCTGGTCAGAGCATATGCCTGAGTTGAGGGTTTGGTCCCTGGTCAGGTGCATGTAAGAGGCAACCAATCAATGTTTCTCTCTCACATCGATGTTTCTCTCCCTTTCTATCTCTCTCCCTTCCCCTCTCTCTAGAATCAATAAAAGAAAAAATTAGTATTATTCAATTTATTTTGATTCCAATTAATTCAGTTCAGTAATGTGTATGGAACACCCATATGTGCAAGTCACTGTACTAACCAGTTTGGAGGGTGTGTAGATGAATAGGCAACAGTCACTGTCTTTAAGATAGTCATATCCTAGTCAACAAACGGACATGTGTGCAAAATCCAGTGCTGCTCTCTGGAAGGGCAAGAAACTGCTCCAGGCCCAGCAGGTAGAGGCCCAGGACCTGCTCTGGGGCCTGCAGAAATGTAGGTCCGGAGCCTGCGTTGGTTGACAGTGAACCAAAGGGGCAACTAAGACGTGCAGCATCGTCAGGGCGTTAGAGTAGCACCAGAGTAGCAGCTCAAAGGGGGTTACCACACAAAGAAAGGCAACTATGTGAAAGAATCCATCGGTCAGAGCTCAGCTGGGCATTCCTAGGTAGTGCCTATGGTCTCTTCCCCAGACACTGGTTGCTGGTAGAGAAGGACATGACCCAGCCCTGACATGGTACAGGGTGGCAAATGCCATGGGGCAGGGCCAATCTATCCAACAGGAGCATGGATGGGGTTTAAGGAAGCTTTGCAAGCAACATGGCAGTTAAGCTGGGCCCTAAGGATCTGGTCAGACTTCATTATGCAGAAGGAACAAGGAATGGGTGTACAAAGTACAAGAAAAAAGGGAAACAAAACATGAAAGCTGGAGGATGCTGCTGTGTTAACTCGGTGGTTAGCAATGGTGGACCAGGAGTGAGGAGTGTATTGAGCCGCAGGGCGAGGAGAAAGTGGCATGGGAGATAGAGCTGGATCTTGGGCCAGGTTAAGAAAACCCTTGCAAAGCCATGCTAAGTAATTTGAACTATATTTTGTATGTGCAAGGAGGATCCAGCCAGGGTTGTGGAGCAGTGCAATGTTGTAAAATATTACTCTTCAGTAATAAGCTGACTTATCAACTCAGCTCAGTAACATTTAAAAATGATTTGCTTTTAAATGTGCCCTGGTTATTCTCCAAGCACTCCCTCAGGTGCATTCTCCACTTTCTCCCTCCTACGCTTTGCTCAGGAAGACTGACCTCGCTGGGCTGCCTTGCTCTCTGCCTTTCAGTGGGGGGTAGCCGACGGAGGCCTCCAGCAGGATATTGGGGGTCAGGAGGAGAGAGAGGTAGCTATGTGTTTGGTCAGGGGCCGTACTTCTCCATCAACAGCTTAGCTCTTACAAAGTGTCTCCTTTCTACAGCTGTGGTTCTCACCCAGATCCCTCCTCCTCCCCCTTCAGGTTTAAGGGTGGTGATGGCCTCTCCCTCCTGCTGGTCACCGAATGCCTCACCCCGCTTTAATGGTGGGGGGACCCTAAGACCACTCCCAGGTTGGGTCACTCACTAAGAGAACCTACATGCTCAACAGATAGTCATGTCCATGGCTAAAGAGCTCTCTCAGCAGACTCATGCAAGATGTATTTAATTCTGCCCCACAATGAGTTGTAGTAGCATGTGTGAAATGTCTACCAGAGAAGCTCATTAGAAACTCAGTGTGCAAGGTTTTTAACTGGGGAGCTGGTCACTTAGGTACCCTCTCGCTGGCACACACCAAAATCCCCGACTCCTGGGAGGAAAGCAGGTGTTTAGCATGAGCCATACAGTTTGCACAAACAGTCTGGGCACTGTGAGCCATTCTTATCAGGGAATAATGGGAAACCTCCCAAAATTCAAGTTCCCAGATGCCAGCCAAGGGCCAAGTTTGCAAGCAGGCATTTCTAAGGACAGTAGTTTACTATGTTAACTTTTTCTGCCCACCTACTCACATTTCTGCAAATTATATCTTTGTTGGAGATTTTTTTAGTCAAACCCTTTCAAGTGGACCATCTGTTTCTTCCTGGGAGCCTAATAAATACAAAACAATCCTATAGCTATCTGTTTATGTGTCTGTTCATACACATGTATAAATTGATGAGCCCTCACTTCTGCAAACCCACTTCCTTTCATTTTGGGTTTACTTTAGAATTTCCCAGGTCTGAGACTCCCCAGAACATGGGAGGACCCAGGGCACCCCCAGGCCACCAAACGACAGCCTTCACAGCCTCTCCCATTTCATACGCATGACTGAGATTCTCTCTCCTTTTGTCCTCTAGACCCCTTGTGGGGTTGGACTGTGTCCCTGACTTCCAGGCTGTTCATCTGAGGTGCTGGAATACTCTCCACCACTTAACACTTCTCCTTCTGGGGCTGGGCCCTGCCCAAATCAGCCAAAAGGCAAGGAACCCCAATGCCCCATCTCCGACCTGAGTGTGGCCCCTTTTAGGATTTCCTGCCCTGCCGCCCTGACACTGTCACTGCCTAAATGGATCTTGAGTTTCTGAAGCCTCAGTAGATGTGCGATTAATTGAACTTTTAGGCATTTGATCTATGTCATGATACCCATCCCCCATTTGAGATAGTTCTTTTATGACTCATCCACTAGTGTCTGGCTTTCTTTCCGCTTTGCAGGAGGTCCATGCGCCCCTGAGCTTCTTTTCCTGCTACTGTGAATATTATTGTTGCATAAAAAGCTACCTTAAAATTTAATGGTATGAATACACCTCATGCTTTTCTAGGTCAGGAATTTGGGAAGGGCTTGGCTGGACAAGTCTACGGTTCCATACAGTGTCAACTGGGGCCACTCAGTGGTAGTCACTCAGTAGCTGCACTAAGTTGAAGGGTCCAAGACAAGTGGATGGCTGGTATAGAGGACCCCTCTCCACTTTCATGTAGTCTCAGGACCTCTGCAGGTGGTGCCTTCAGCCGGCTAGTATATTTCTTACTTGATCGACAAAGACTCCCGGAAACCACAGTGGAAGCGGCCAGCCCTTTAAAGGCCAGGCCTGGAACTGGCATGCATCACCCTTGCCATGTTTGATTGCTCAATGAAATCGTGGGCCAGCCTGGATTCAAGGAGAAGGCAAACAGTCCCTTCCTCTTACCGGAAGGAGTGTCAGAGCACTTATGGCCAGATTTGGGAGACACATCGGCTGGAAGAAGTCACCGAGAACCACAGCAGCTGAAGCCACGTTGGCACACAGCTACTGCCTCCCTAAGCTCTGCTCTTCCATTTCCTGCCCCTTCATCACTGTGCACAGTACCCTCTCAGGCTAGAGAATCGTTCTCCCCTCCAGGCATGAAGTCCAAGCTCCCTGTGGCTAGCGCCACCGGAGTAGGGCTATAAATCACAAACACGAGATTGGGCTTTGCAGTAGAACTGGTGCTAAAAACCCTTTAGCAGTGACTCTTTCTCACCTTGTCTGCTGTTCATTTGTTTGTTTTTCTTCCACAGGAGCATCTGTCAGGAGAGTGGGTGTCCCTCTGTGCTTGTAGTTTGCTTCCCCCCTGGGTCAGCCCAGGCCACTGCACTGCCAGCGTGGAATGACCATGATCATCCGGGAACCGTACCAGGAGGCTGTGTTCAGGCTTGGGCCCAGGGCTGGAAAAAAGTGAAACCACCATATGGGAACCCTTCTAGGAAAGCCCCGTGGATGGTATCTGAAGACCCTCCTAATGGAACTGCCTTTTCTAGAGAAGTCAGTGCTGGTGAGTTCCCAGCTCCCTCATGGTTTTCCTCTCCAGGAGGCACAGGTGCTGCTGGGGAAAACCGTCCAGACGAAGCATAGGACAAGTCGCGTAAGCGAAGGAGGAGGAGATCCTAAAGGCCTCTGAGCATATTACTGAAGCGTGTGCGTTATTTCCACAGACACTTTTAAAGTGGAGAAATAGTCAGACTTATTTGCAGCATGAGCACACACAAAGGCCTGTCACAGCTGTCACCTCCTGGGACTCGCATCTGGCGCTGTGTGA
>PVJD01008079.1:0-76544 GCA_004026545.1 Mormoops blainvillei | reverse complement strand
GGGGGAATGGGGGAAAAGGTTCAGGGAATACGAAGCATAAATGGTAGGTACAAATAGACAGGGAGAGATTAAGAATAATATAGGAAATGGAGAAGCCAAAGAACTTATATGCACAACCCATGGACATGAACTAAGGGTGGGGGAGATGCTGGTGGGAAGGGGGGTGCAGGGCAGAGGGGAATAAAGGGGAGAAAAAAATGTGACAACTGTGATAGCATAATCAATAAAATATACTTAAAAAATGTTACCTTTTACTAAAACTAAATGTCTACCATAGATTTGAGAAGTGAAGCACTTTGACTCCTTCTAGGTTCAATTGCAAAGACCAAAAAAAGAAAAGATAATTTCAGATAAATAAAAGCTGACAGAACTCATCACCAGAAATGTCCTTCAGACTAAAGGGAAATGATACAAAATAGAATTTAGTAAAAAGAGCACCAAACTCTTACAAAGTATAAAACTAGAAAAGCAACTTTAAAATAGTGCTAACTGAACACTGACCCTGCTAACAGACCATGACCTTGCAAAATGCAGTTAATAAAGAAATTAACCCCCCAAAATCACTAAATCATACCATTTGAAATGAAAGATTATACTTCCAAATTATTTATGGTTCAGCAAAGAAATAATAATTATAGTTATACCATATTTAAAACTGAACAATTAAGATAGTAGAAATCAAAATTTAAGATATAATTACAGTGATAGAAATCTATATTCTTAAATTAATATATTAAAAAAGACAATTTGTGAAAGGCACAATTCATCCCAAAGTTAATCTATAAAATCTAAATAATGCTTGTCAAAATTCTGAATTTTGCCATTCCACATATTAAGGTTAATAAAAGGGCTATAGTATTTCAAATAGTGGTGTTGTTACAGAAAGGGAAAAATAATTTAGTGGATAAGGAATCCCACTTACATTGTCATGGAAAACAGGACATATGACAGAGGTAGTAAGATAAAATTTTTAATAAATAGAACAAGGACAATTCCCTGAATATATGGAAAATAATAAAAATTTGGTTCTACCTATCAGAGAAGCAGTACTTAATTAGTTTAAGATATCAATGCTTGGCAAGGAAATAGGGAGAAAGTAATTGAGGCTGGGAAATGGGAGACTTTAGTGCTTTATATGTATCTCTGTGTTTTTGTTTTTGATTAAAAACAACTGTGAGGGCTCTGAAGCAAATAAGGCAAATATTAATTTGTGTCAAATATTCACAATAGAAACAGATAATTTTTAATCTTTTATTTTTTAAATTTAAAATTAAAAAGTAAATGTAATAAAGTATTGTATAGTTTTAGTATTACACTGTAGTTTTAGAAGAAAAAAATTTATTTCTAAATTTTTCACACATTTCAAGAGTATGGGCAAATTGGAATGTGCGGAAACAGAACCAGGATCAGATAGACTGAAAATGCTTGAAGAATGGGGGACTTTTAGCTGGTGGAAATGAAAATAACAAGACAGCTATCTTCAAGTATTTCTGAAGTTGGCATTTGCAAGAAAATTTGGATTCATTCACTGTAACCACATATAATAGATGTAATACAAATACATAAGCTCATTATTTTAATATTTATTTAGAGTAACTTAGGAGTCCAGGCCCTGGTCTTGGCATCAATATTAAAACATCAAACAAGGAAGGTGATTTTTCTGTTCTAATGGGACTGACATTGTAGTGGCATGATAAGGTGGAGGAAAAAATAAATGCATAAACAAACCAACCAAAATGGAGACAAATTCTTATCCTGGGAAATAAAATCAGGTACTGGGGCAATCAGTGAAAGGGGTAAGGTCCTTTTTTTATACTAATTTTTATATAATTTTTATTTTTCATTACAGTTGATGTACAATATTATATGAGTTTTTGGTGTACAACCCAGTGATTAGACATTACAATGTGAAGCAAAAGTAGGTTTATAGCTGTGAGTATGTGAAATACAGCTTATCCTTGTTTTATTATTTATTAATTGTTATATTATTTTCCATATGGAAACTCTAAACCTACTTTTGTGTATAATTTACAAAGTAATCCCCCACAATAATTCAAGTGCCTACCTCACATCATATATATTTCTTACAATATTATTGACTCTATTCCCTATGCTGTACCTTACATCCCCAAGACTATTCTGTAACTGCCAATTTCAGCTTCTTAATCCCTTCACTTTTTTCACCCATCCTCCCAAACCCCCTCTTTTCTGGCAGTCATCAAAATGTTCTCTGTGTCTATGAGCCTGTTTCTGTCCTGTTTATTTGTTTGTTTGTTTGTTTGTTTATTCATTTATTAGAGTCCACACATAAGTGAAACCATATGGTATTTGTCTTTCCCTGTCTGACTTATTTCACTCCACACAATACCCTCTAGTCCATCCATGTTGTTGCAGATAGCAAGATTTCCTCTTCTTTTTTTAATCCTCTCCGAAGGACAAGTTCATTGATTTTAGAGAGCGAGAAAGGGGTGGGGGAAGAGAGAGAATGAGACAGAGATAGAGACAAAGGGAAAGAGAGAGAGAGAGGCAAAAAGAAAAAAATGGAGGATTTTGTTTCAGACTTCCAGTTATAGTTTCTATGAACAAGAGTCACAAAGGGAGTTGGAGATTTTGAGGGGGCTTCCCATGGGGGAGAAATACACATGTGATGATCCAGAGTTTTAAAAGGAGACTGTAGTATGATGTTTGGGAAAGAAAAGAACAAGAAAAAATGAAGATGAAGGGTTGGAGTAGTAAGGCGAAGGAGGAGAAATCTTTATCACTTCTTAGGAGTATGGGTCACTAGAGAACAGAATTGTGTTAACAGAATTGTGTTGTGAGATACTTTGTGTGAACCACTGCATCCCCATTCAAGAATCTACAGTAAAAAATTTCATCGTTTTTACAAAATGTTTATCAGACTCATGTTTTCATTAAATGTTTTGCAATAGTGAGAAAAAACTTGAGTGAATTCAGCTATCTATGGATTAAATAAGAAATAACTTTTCATATTAATTTCTCCCAAAACATGGAAGGAGTTGGGGACGCTTATGATCAAAACACTTACTAAATGTTTTTGTTTGGGGAAGAAAGGTGAATATGATTATCCTTATGGATCCTTGATGACAAAAAATCTTTTTTTCTGTGGTATGTGATATTTCTTTTTATTTTCTCATTTTAAAAATGAATAAAGGAAACAAGATTGTAACTGATACGAACATAAAGTACCAACAGAAAGTAGGAGATACTAACAGAAGCCTTAGAGTGTTAAAGTGACATATTAAATACCTGGAAAATTATGAATTCTGAGAGTCTTTTGAGAATAAATATATTGAACTTATTACCACCCAAAGGCCCTTTGTCCAAATCTCACTTATATTGGGGATTAGTGCTTCAAAATTATAAATGAAGGAGAAAAGTAAACATTCATTATATAGCAGTCTCATGACCATGCCTAATTGTAACATAGTCACTTTTTTTATCATTCCCCATTTGGAAAAACAATAGCACATCTTTCCCAGATTTCCATGCTCCTTTCCATTTACAGTTCTTCCACTTCACTTATTTTTTAAATATCTTATAATTTGAAAAGACTCACAATCCCCACTCATGCACCTTCCATTGACTACTGTTCCAATCTGGCACTCTTCTCCATCACATTGTCAAAGTTGACAGTGACCGCCATGTTTCTGAGTCTATGGACACCCTCAGTCCTCCTTTGACTCTCTCTATCTTGAAACACTCTCTTTCTTTGGCTTTTGTTGTCTTAGACAATTGTATTGTCTCAGCTTTATTTAAGTAAATCAATTTTATTAAACTATATCATATGTACATATTCACAGACCTATAAAACCATGATTCATCTGATTCTTGAACACTTTGTTTACTTGCCTTTTTTTAGTTTTCTTATGGGAATCCGTTCCTGAGATTTTGAATTTTTTTGAAATACCACTTTATTGAGGTATGATTAAGATGTAAAAAGCTGTACATACTTAATGTATACAATTGACTGAGTTTACAGATAAGTATACTTACATAAAATGTGATGAGTATGGGGACCCCATGATGGGATTAGTGCCCTTGTAAGAAAAGGAAGAGATACCAGAGTTCACTCTCTCTCCTCTATGTAAACATACAGCAAAAAGGAAGCTGTCTTCAAGGTAGGACAATAGTCCTCACCAAGATTTAAATCTGCTGGCACATTGATCTTGCCTTCCCAGCTTCCAAAACTCTGAAAGAAGATAACAACAACAACAACAACAACCACTGTCATTTAAGTTAAAAAAAAAGAATAATTTAGTTGAAAGTGGTATGAGGAATGATAAGATTTGTGAATATACAATATCACATTGGGAATTATTTATCATAGACAAATATTTATCAATACCCAAAATGTTCTAGACCACAGCACGTAAACAAAATACATCTAAATATATGGAAAAAGTCCACCCATTATTAACATAATGAGAACAGTTTGCAAAATGTTGATGTAACTTACTTGGAAGCCAAGGAGGGTGGACTGGACTGTGCATGCATGAACAATGATGACTTCACTGTATTAGTTAGTGGGGGTGGTAGGTGCTGCTGAGTGATCATGTGCACTGTGAGGTTGTCGCATTCATAATGACTGAGCAAGTAGAACAATGAATCTGTATCAGATTTTGTGTTAAGCTTGAACATTCTTCTGCGGAAACTATTCTGATGATTGAGAAGGCTGCAGCTATGGGCAACTGGTGATTGGCAGCTTCATCACAAAAGTATGCTTGCTCATGCATCACATCTCATGCAGAGGTTTTTGGGGAAACATCAAATCATGCAAGTAACTCAGTCTCTTTACAGCCCCAATTTGGTGCCCGGTGACTTCTGGCTTTTCCTAAAACTGAAATCACCTTTGAAAGAGAAGAGATTTCAGGCTGTCAATGAGATTCAGGAAAATACAATGAGGCACCTGATGATAATTGGAACTGTGCAAGGTCCCAAGGTGCCTACTTTGAAAGAGACTAAGGCATCACTGTCCTCTGTACAATGTTTCTTGTATCTTGTATCTTCTTCAGTAAATGTCTCTACTTTTCCTATTACATGGCTGGATATCTTCTGGACAGACCTCTTATAACCCTTTGAAAATACTTAATGTCTTACTAGAGAAGTTCAGAGCCACTGTTATAATGTGACATTGACTTTTTTATGAACAGGAAATGTAGAAGTACAGAACTCTCCGACCAGGACTTACTTTTTCTGTCCCTAAATACTTATAAACTATGAACATAATATTATATGTTTAAAATATATATGCAAGGATTGCTAAAACCAACAAGCAGGGAAATGCTAAATAGCTCTAACAGGACCTGAGACTGCTTCTATACTATATTGCTTATTTACCTATTATGCTATATAGTTTGGAGAATCTAAGTGTGGGTAATAAATCAAGACAGAACAAATACTGTCACAAAGGTGAGACATTATCCAATTCATATTAACCTCTAGTATCTCAATGAAATGTTTGTATTGTCAATGACTTTTTGATTGACTACCATTTAGTAAACTAATCCCTTTTATTCTACTTAGAAATCCATTTTCTTTTCTGGTTTAAAGGATATGTTAATTTTGGTGTAGAAGCTATGTTGAGCTGTAAGGACCACTATTGTTATTTGAGGATTTTCTCAACAACCTCGCTTTATCCTTCCTTCCCTCTCTCCAGGGATTAAGGAGCAAATCTAAAAAGCAAAATCTGAGCATGTAGTTTTCATGTAAATGATTCTCTAAAATTGTCTATATTGATAATACACACATAGCAACTCCAAAAGCATATACCATACTGTATCTGGCTACTGTCTACACATCCTATGTTGGTATTTTTTCTTAACCATTGGCATATATAGATACACACACACACACACACACACATTATATTTAGGGTGGGGCAAAATAGGTTTACAGTTTTTGGTAGGGAAAATAATACCATAATTAATAAATAACAAGAATAAAGTCTGTATTTCACATACTTAAAACAGTAAACCTACTTTTGCCCACCCTGTATAGAATACATTTTTTAAGGAATGGAATTTGAAACTAGACAGGTGTTCTTCCTAGATGCTTTAAATTTTACTTTTTGTAAACATATTTAGATCTCCTGATAAACTTTTGGTTGTATATAAAAAAAGTACATAATAAACTTGTTTGTTTCTAGGATCTCAATCTGCTTGTCTTAACAATGTATCCATGCAGATAGATTTTAATACAAGAAGATTATAAACTGATGGTTAGATGTTAATAACAGTAGCACAAAACATTAAGGCAAGTGACATTTACATAAGTATCTTGATCTTAATACATGTAATTTACATATGAAAATTTAATCACCATAGAGATAAACAGCTGCAATGTTTAATTAAACTCTCCACACAAAATCAGCCTGCAAGAAGTAGTTTGTCACTGCTAATTCATCACAATTCTCTTAAGTATTCTTTAAAATAAAAATGCAAAATAAATGACTCTTATTGATAATTTAACTTCTGGTTACTTTGTTTTTTAATGGTATCATCAAAGCCTGTTGAGGATATGATAAAGATTCTAAGTTCATTTTCATTCTGTTTGGAAGGCAGCGTAAATATATAGAGAAAAAATATATTTGTTTACAAATTTATAAGGGTCATGAACACAATAGCACTAAAGTATAATTTAAGAAAAAATTTAATGCCCAAATAAGTTGTGGATAATGAAGGGATGTAAAAGTCTTCTTTCTCAGTCCTTTTAAAGACAGACTGAATTATACACAGAAATTAATACCAACATTAGCAAGAAGAAAAAGTAATAACTGCTAGCTTAGAATAGATAAAACTGAAAAACAAACTTAATTGAATTTTTAACAGAAAACAAAAAAGGGAATGGTTAATTCGTAAATGTTATGTCATCTGTGGGAAATCAGACATGACAAAAATGGCAGGTTTTGTTTTTATGTATCTTATCTGTATAAACAAAGGCATTTATTCATTCATTCAAAAATACATGCCAGGCATAATGTTATACAGAAGCATAAAATAGTGACTTAGTGAGACAAGTTAGCTTTTACTATGACATTTATAATTGTTGCAGTCTTTTTATTGTGTACAAGAGCTCACAATGGAGAAATAGACAATTAGATATGTCCGTAGTAAAGCAAAGGGCTTTAGATAATGAGGTAGGGCTGTCCCTCAAGCCTCTAATTTTTTCACCAAAGTTCAGATGGTAGGACAACATTGTAAATAAAATGTACATTCTCATTTAAGTGAATATAGAATTAAATTGGACCTTGGAAAGTGAACATTGTTTCTTAAGATATGCTTTTAATGTTGAGGGCATCCACCTGCTATTCCAAAGTGTTTCTCCTAATCATAAAGTCTATAACAGTTATCTAGATGAAATGAAAGTTATTACCAATATACCAATAATGTACTATAGTTTATAATATGAATTTCAATAATTTTGGTTTCTGTTAAACTGAACTTTTTATCTTTAAATTAATTGCATGTGAATAGTTTTTGTCTCATATACATGACAAAATTAAGCCAAGACTCTAAAAATTGTAAGAATGAACCATGTCATGGAGTGAGCTGGAGGCCACAACATCTGAATGACACTTAGGGCAAAGTATTATACAACTTATATTTTTCTCTCTTTATGCCCCAAATCCTAACATAAATTGAGATGAGGAGTATCAGGCTGATCCTTCCCCAGCCATTTCTCTGCTCATTCTGTCTGTTGACATTTGAAATTATGGTAGGTCAGCAAGGTTAATGAAAGCCTTATATTTATATTTATAAAAAATAGCCTATATTTAACATAAAGCTATTTGTCTTGAGGCTGGCATTGCTCAGTTTCTCCTGTGCAAAACGATTATCCTGGCCTAGACAATGTAAAATCTTATGCGTTCAGTCCTCAGAATTCTATGACTTTATTTCACATGTTTAAATATTCAGAAGTAATTTAAGAAAAATAATAAACTGAGACAAGTATATAGTATACTGTCACTTTAAATTATTTGGGCAAATAAATATATTTTCTTATGAAAGCTTAAAATAATGCTTGATTTCATACTTTATAGTTGTGTGCATGTGTAGAGTGTGAGAAAAGCTATATTTATTTTTGTGCAGTCTACTTCTCCATCTACCTGTCTATTAAAACCTGAAAGTGGTTAGTTAGCTGAAGAATCAGGAGGCATAAATAGTAATACCTATACCTTAAACATTAAATTAAAACATTTCAGTCTGTTCTTAAATGTTTTATGGCTTCCAGTTTGTTTTTAAGAGGACACACATACAAATATGCTTGTGATATGAGTGAAAATTTTTTACTTTTAAAAAACTTTTGTACTTGCCCCTCTTATTTTTTACACCCATAGTATATCAAGTTTATTTCATATGTAATCAAATTGCCATGGTAAAGCAGGCACATCTGGTAGAAGCTGGTTTGTGTAAGCATATGATTCAGAGTGGGAGCAGAAATATGAATGTGTTCTAGAGCTTCATTGGTGACAGATTGGTTCAGTGGAAATTGTAATTTCTTTTTTGTCTTTCACTTAATCTTCAGTACAATCCCATAGGGACTGTTTCATATGAGATTATTAATTTTTTTAATTAAAAATTTTATTGTTGTTCAATTACAGTTGTTCCTATTGTTCCTCCATTTACTATTTAGTATCCCCTGCCCTGCCTATCTCCCCTCCACATTCAGTCCTCCCCCCATGGGCCCTTTATACATGTTCCTTGACTTGACCCTTCCCTTTCTTTCCCCCATTTTTTCCCTCCCCCTTCCCTTCTGGTCACTGTCAGTTTCTTCATAAAAATAGGAGAGATATTAAGTCATTCACACAAGCTTACAAAATTTATAAGAGGTATGCATACGTACTCTATGAGAACATTCTTACATCTATTATTTTGTGATGAAATATTTCCGTGATAAAATTATTAACTTGGATTTTCAAATCAGTTGAAGCGAAAATTCGTATAGAGTAATTCTTTCACTGATCTGAATCTTTTCAGAAGGAATCACTGCCTAGTTTTAGCTGTAGCAAAATATGGAGTTTAATTTTAAACAGGCAATCAGTAATTTTGTAATATTTTAGCAGCCAACACATTCCTGGATTATTGCAAAGGAATTGACAAAAATTAAATGTATTGATTATTCTCAGTATTAATGTGTTAGTGCATTGAGACTATACCAGAATTCTCTTACAACAGGAAATATAGCTTTGGGTATAAATGTTGTAGTGTTGCATTTTAAGAGGATTTTTTTTTAACCTTGAAAATTAGGTGCTAATGTCCCCCTACAAGTACTAGTGATTAACTTTAGTTTATGGAATCATATTCCTCTCATTTCCTCAAAAAATATTGTAGGTTTTAGTGTGCCTTCTCACTTTCATATAGCGATATTTTATCCCGAAGAGCACACGATCCACTTCAGGTTCCTCCTTCCTGGTTCTTGTCACCTAACTGTTCTAAAGCCTGAAGTTGAATCTTTAGAGAAAGTGTTTTTATTGGGGTGACACGGGTTAACAGAATTATACAGGCTTCAGGAACAGTTTCTAAACTAGACGAAACGGATCAGTTAAATGTAAAGGTGCTTATTTCATCCTCCCATCCACTCCCTCTGCTTTTGGTGAAGAGGAACAAGATTACTGAGTTTAATGAAAGACACAAGAGTCTTGAATCAGGAAGTATGTTTATTTTATGAGGTTTTTTAAGATCTAAAATAATTTGTAGAGACCAAGAGTTGTACATTGTATGTTAAAATGTTGGGGTATCTTTGCACATTTATTTACATATTTAACTAGGACTGTTAGGTCAGTCATGGTGAAAGTGATGATTTTGCCAAGAGAAAGCTATTCTAACAATATTTGATAGGAGATATGAAATTAATGAAACTTCAAATTACAAATTTCTCTCTCACATACACTTTCACTTCCCATTTTTCTCAGATTTGGTTAAGCATGTTTAAACATTCTTTGTTATGTGTCAGAGATAGGTGTTTCTGGGGGAATGGCAAATTATTGGACATTCGATTATATTAGAAGTTTTAGCAACTAAAGTAATTATGTATGCTTTCCCCATTGAGATAAATACAGTTCATGGAGAGAAATCTTTATAAGAAAAGAAATATAGTTTAGCTTACCTTTTCCTTTCCGGATTAGTGAGCCGAACATTATAGCTGCCCATGTTGTCAAAATGCCATGGGAGGATTTAGTAGAGAGGAGCCAATAATGTAGTCAGTTTCTGACATTTAAATACATGGCTTTGCTGTTCCATCAAAATTAATGATTAACTTCAGCCTTAGAAGCATGTATTTCAATAGTAGAGGGAAATTTTCCCACTATCACTTCAGAGCAAAAGTAACCCTGCGGTGTTATAAATATATATTTCAGACTAAGAGAAAAGACTGATCCCACAGGATATCTCATCTCTCCATCCATGGATGATGTCAGTGAGTCTCTGATTAGCTGTTGACATTTGAAATTATGGTGGGTCAGCAAGGTTAATGAAAGCCTTCTTTATATAGCCGTATCCCCATTGCCTCTGTGCCTTCCCGGGCTTTTGGCTTGTTTACTGACCTCAAAAAGTAAGGCAAAAATAAGGGATGCACATCAAGGGAAGTATAGTTTGAGCACTCATCTATTGATAAGTTCTAATGCTGCTGTTTAACAAGAAAGAAAAAGGTTAATGAAGAGCGACTTAACTTATTTGGGAGTGGCTGAGTACAAAGAATCTAGTTAATAGCCTCAGTGACCTTGTTGAGGATAAGCTCCATGTAGATGAAAACATTTCAGTGGAGTTGTCAGGACTAGAAATTTTCTGCCCTTAAGTGACAGAGTTGCATACTTTTACCATTTTATAATATTGAGTCATCCTCTGTTGAGTCAAGAAGAAAGTATGAAACTGAATTAAGTTTCCTGACTCGTAGATAATAGTGTCTTAGAGCTAGAGAGGGCCCTTGAGGCCCATTTTGGTGTTTTTCACATCGCGTCCTGTGGCACTTTCAGCTTCCCCAGAGGCCCCTGGCAAGACACTGTAGGGGAGGACAGGAGCCTAGGGAGCCCTCATCCCTATTCATATTTATTGTGCCACCTAGAATGTCTTATAATAAAAGGCTTTGCTGTCAAAATAAAGCTTAAAACCACTAGGCTACAGCTAGGACTCTGTTTACACTTAAGGAAACTGAAGAGTAGAAGATAAAATGAAATCGCCAAGGTCCTGCAGCTATTGTGTCAGAATAAAAGGGGCAGATTTTTGTATCTTTGGATGTATGATTCCTTCCAGTATTGTTTTTTCTGATAAAAGGGTGCTGTAGAAAAATTAATATTTGTGGCCTAATCTTCTTTCAAAGTGCCCCAAATCCTAACATAAATTGAGATGAGGAGTATCAGGCTGATCCTTCCCCAGCCATTTCCCTGCTCATTCTGTCTCTGCAGGTAGAGAGCTGGTGTTCAGTACAGCCTATATAAGATGTTTAATTTTCTCTACATATCAGTTGAAGGATGGAAATAGTCTCGAGAAACCTCTGGCGTCTCCAGAAACGATCATCTGGCTCTGGATTTCTTTACATCATCAATAGGCATTAGCAAAACATTTCTGCCTCTGATGGTAAGACAAGTGCAAGCATGATTAAACTCCAATGTGGGGTGTTCAAAATGCGGGAGGAAGCATAGAATAACATGTAAAAATAAATCATTATCTGTTTTATCTATTTTAATCTAAAAATAAGAAATTAATACTTTTTGTATAGCTTGATGACACTGGGTTGGTGTGTTAGAAGTGGGTCTGTAGAGATGGAGAGGGAGGAACAAGAGGAAACCTTGATGACAGCTCCATCTCCCTCTCATTTGTATTCACCTTGTTGCAACAAGTTGCAGTTTTCAAGAGCCAAGTGCGGTATATTTAAGGTTTATGTTTTTGATAAAATCTTTATATTATTATGTGAAGAGATTGAGAATGATCATGGAAATCTTTTCTTTTTAAGTTTGTAGTTTTTTAAAAAATATTTTACTTATTTATTTTTAGAGAGAGGCGAAGGGAGGGAAAGGGAGAGGGAGAGAAACATCAATGTGTGTTTGCCCCTCATGTGTCCCTACCTGGGACCTGGTCTGCAACTCAGGCATGTTCCCTAGACTGGGTATCGAACTGGTGACCCTTTGGTTCCCAGGTCAGCACTCAACCCACTGAACCACACCAGCCAGGGCAATCATGGAAATCTTTAATTATACACAGTGTTTAAAAGTGTTTTCAGAACTAATGTTCAGTTATGCAGAGAAATTGTGTACTAAATTTACAGCAATTTTCTGGGATGATAGATTGCTTTCAAAACTATGATATATAGATATTTTTTTAAACATACACACTTGTGTGCGTACACATGCACAACCTCTGTCTTACACTTTAATGTTTCTTCAAGTATGGTACTTGACTTCGAAAGTGACAACTCTTCAAAATACCTGATAACACTGAGAGTACCTATAAAAGCTTTAACATGTTTATTCATGTGTAAATAGAGATAAGAAATCATGATTATTTCTTAGAGTTGCCATGAGGAATAAATTGAAAAAGTTAAGAGACTGTCTGACTTTGGGAAGTTTTCAATTATGGTTAGTTATGATGATGATGATTAAATACTTGGAAGCTTAAACATTTTAAAACCTGCCAAGTGAAAAATTTTAATGACTATTGAACTAAATTTTATAATATAAAATTGCTATAATTTCCAATTAGTTTGTGAAGAAAAAAATGAGTAGTATCAGAGAGAGTGGAAATTTACTAGATAAATTTAAACAAATAACCTTTGTGTAATTGGTGTGTAAGATGAAAAATGAGTATAATTAGAAATTGCAAATATCTATCTATATGTTTTTGTAAGGTATACTTTTAAGCTGTGAGATCCATTAAAATCAATGATTGAAATAAACTGAATCAATAATTGCTATGTAATTAAAGCTCTGAAAAATATTTTCACAAGCAATATAATGAATTTAGTCACATTTCTCTCACTAAAATAAGGTTAATAATATTTTTGTGAAGACACAAAGCTGTTGTGCACTGTTAGCAGAAAATTAAAATAAAAATTATATAAAAATCATTTACTTTGTCATCACGTCTTATAAAAATGTCTGGGCACTATGTATATTGTGTAATGTATGTCATTACTAGAATAATAACATAAATAAGTTGTTTCAATTTGATAAATAAGTAAATGCCTATACTTAAAGAATGTCTGTACCAAAATGTTTGAAGAACATCAGGTATGAATTACTTAAGATGTGATAAAAAGCAAACTTGGGTGTGAGTGGAAAGGTGAGACTGTTTGTAAGAAAGGAGGCAGTTAAGAAACATCAGCACCTTTGGTCAAAATTTCTGAAAGGTTGATGAGTAGGCTGAGTGAACACAGCCAGCATTCTTGCTGGGCTTGGTTTGGTCCACAAGCAGGGATGTCCAGGGCAGAGCCAAGCTCACTGCACACTAACAATGGAGGGGAGAAGCCCTCTGATCCACGTGAGACTTCTGTTAACTAATAAGAAGAGCTAAACAGGTGCTCTGTAAATTCAAAAGCCAAAAATCCCTGGACTGGCTATATTGACAATGTACCCACGTTTTCTTTCCAATTCTATTCTACAGTGAAGATCAGTTAATATTTTTAGATTCAGATTAATGGTCATTTTCTCTTAACAATCAGTTGCTTTGTTAATTCTACACTGGCTCATAATTGGATAACATCTCTAGAAGAACATACTATTTTTCTGGCTATGTTTTCTCTCTCAGCCTTCATGGTTTAGAATGCCATGTTCCACGAGGGCTCCATTTGATGAGTGAATGAATATACCGATGCCTGGAGGCTCTTTGATAGAAGTCCAAGAAAAAAAATAGGTAAAAGATAAGTGAACAAATTCACTGGCAATAAAAGATGCAAAATATTTCCAAGACAATATGAAGTAATAAAAATTATACTGTAGTAAGAAACTGTAGTCAGCCATCTATTCAGTTGCATGGTATTGTTGAAAGTCCTTAACTTCTTTAGATGCTCTAATGGTTTCTTTCTATCTCTAAAATTCTTTGATTTAGAAAAAAAATAGAAAGTCTCAAGTTTTATACCCAATTATTTAATACTGTTAGATTTTAGAGTTAAAAAAATTCTGTTCACCCCAATCTCCCTCTCAATGCACTATGATTAACTTTTATGGAGAAAGGCGGGAGAAAAGTAGATTACTGATAGAAAAATGTTGAGGCTCATTATTAATGTCATTACCACTACGTCAACCATTTAACTATACTATGATCTTCTCCAATTGCCCATTTTTCACTGGCTTTACCTTCAGTTATGATAGAGAAATGTGTCTAGCTCCTTATGGTGAGGGGAAAAAGTCAAGTTTCTTAATATAGAGACTTCCTTCCATTCTTTTACATCACTTATTAACCTGAAATAAAAGACCTAGCGGAACAACCATCAATTCTATACAGTTACACTGTTTAAAGCTAACCAAGCACCTTATGAAGAAAGTAGTGGAATTCTTGGATAGTTAATAGGGAGTTTAATGTCATTAGGACAGAGTGTTGTTTAAGATAAGGGGCAGTCTCTACTTTTTTTCCATTCAAAATTTTTTTTAAGTATGTAAAATTTTCAATAAATATAAATTGAACTTTGAGATGTTTTTCTTTTGATTCCTATTGTCAATAAGTGTGTTTTATGTTCACATATTCCCTTTTTTATAAAAGAGTGGTATTGAAGATACTTTAGACTTTGTATACCACGTGGAATCTTTGGAGTGCTCGTAAAGTCTTTGCTGCAGTTACTGGCAGACTACTCCTAGAGTTCAGCTTCCTAGATTTTCTTCCACTTTGCTTTAACATACTCGTACATGTCCAGAAGGGAGGTTGTTCCTTGAAAATCAAGCTGCAGATTTATGCATTGGAACTAACATTTTTCTCCTGCAAATGGAAAAATATATAGTGAAGAAAACCTACAAAAATAGAATAAATAAAGATTGACAGCTGAACATGATGATAAATGGAAACATACAATTTTTCAAACTATGTGAATAAGAAGTAGGGTTCTATGAGGGACATATCACATTTTTGTTCCATGTGTAGAAACAGGGTTCTATACACAGAATGTATCACTTTTTTGTGGCAGATTCTTTCTGAATTATCCCACTCAGATTTTATTGTTGTTCTATGTGAATTGTATCTTCAGGTAGGAAGTGATTTTCTGAAACAGTGATCATGAAGAATTCCCCTAAATAGTAGTCATTTCTCAAATGCATGTTTTCAGTGGATTGAGAGAAGTCCAATATGCCAAGGTAGAGATTCTGACTATGAAAATACTTACCTTGATGGGTAAAAATCTGCTTTCCTTGAACCTAGTTTTGAATCAGAGGGAATTTGTTCATCAGTTCATGTAGTATTGGGCATGTTAAGGACTTGGTTTTATACTTTGTAAATTGTTTGGAAGGAAAAAAAACAGAACATGACTATCTCTATATATAGGCTCTGTCAATTACTAGCTTAGTGATGTAACCTCAGTTTTATCATCAGCAAAATGGAAATAACTATAATCAGGTTGGTTTGAAGGGCTGAATAAGTTAATACAGGTAAGACACATAGAATAATTTGTCACAAGGGGCTCTAAAAAGATAACTTATTTTGTAGTATTATTGCCTAATTCTTGTATAGAGTAGCTGGCATTTGTCTCCATAAAAGAGCATCTCGTTCTTGAGGTTGCTGGGTTAGGAAAAAAGGAAGAGGCTATAATTATGGAGTATATCTTGGGGGCTCAAAGGAAGTTGATAATAAACAAGACAGTGTGGGATGATGTTGGTTGAAGATCAATTAGAGAAAGTGTAATGAAAATGTAATTAGTAATACTTTACCTGCATGTGGTGTCCCCCATGACTTTTTATATGTAGAAAAGAAACATCTAGGTAGATTCTTAAGTAGAAAATAAAGAAAGGCTAATTAATTGTATCTATCTTTTCAACCAAGCCCCTATAAAAGAGCAGATCCTCAAAAACTCTCACATAATAATATTTGGGGATGGACTGAATGGTGAAATATATCTCTCATCTTTATTTAGATTCTATCATATGAAAATTTCCTGAGACAGGAAATCTAATATACTACTTTCTTAACATTTGCAAAACCTGAACTTCTTTGAGTCTTCTGGGAAGAGCGCAGGGGACTCTTTCATGCCTCCAGTTCTCTGGCACTGTTATTTTAGTTTGGATGATGTGGGCATTTGCTTTCTAATAGTTAAGACTCTCTTCTCACCAGATGTGGTCTTTTGGAAAAGAGTTCAAACTGCTTGGCAGGTTCATGAAGGGGAAGCGAGCATTTTCACTGAAATTTCTATGCCTGTTTTGTGGATAAATGGATGACTTTACTTTCCAAGGTTGTCAGTCTTTCACAACAGCTTACATTTAATTCACAATAGTGATGCTACTTAAACTCCAGTTCATTCTGCCAGTATTTGATTAGCAAGCTGGCTGAGTAAAGTGATAGAGAACATGTCAGATCTTCATCTCATCTAGGGTATCATTAGAGTTTAAACTGGCTCCCACATTACCATCATTATTAATTTTAATCGTTATTTTTTGGGGTGCTGATTCCTACCATTATTCTCAGTGGGGAAGATGACATTGTCCCTTTCCTAGGACATCATAATCAAAGTTAAATAGACATATACATCATCTTACCTTAGAGAAGAAAAAGAAAGCTTCAGTTCTATGATTTTCATGTATAAAGTTATAATTTAGATAAAATAACCTATGGAAAATTAAATTCAAAGGCATTGACAGTGTGCATTTTATATTCATAAGGTTGCATATGTATGTGAATGTATATATCTCTTTTTGCATATAAATATGTCTAACCCTTATAGTTGTGCTGTTACATTTTTAATAAATAAGAGCTCCAAATCAAAATCCTATGTGACGTGCAACACTAAATGCATATGGATATCATTTACATTTTTTTGTCATACGTGTGATGACTGTACCACATTTAGTATATGATATACTTAGTGCCCACTGTATATAAGACTTCCATTTTTTCTTTTAGCCTTTGTAGATGGAACAGCTTAAGAATAGTCTTTAGGATGCATTAGGTGAAAAAGGATCATTAATTTATCTCTTCGTCTTTCACTTTGAGCAATTACATAAGCATTTAATGGACTGTTGAAGTAGAAGCTAGCAATCTTTCTGTTTACTAATTCTGTAAAAACAAGATTCACTGCATATTTAAAGGACATATACTATATATTTTCTGACATGATTGTATATTTTTGAAATCAATAGGCTATTTTTGAGAAGTTTTAGGTTTAAAGAAAAATTGAGCAGAAATTGGAGTTCCAATATATTACCTCACCCCTCTCCCCCGCCAGGTTCTCCATAATTAACATCTTGAATTAGTAAGATACATTTGTTATAATTGATAAGCCAGTATTGACACATTATTATTAACTACAGTTTATAGGCTACATTAGAATTCACTATTTGCAGTGTACAGTCTATGAGTTTTGACAAATATATTGTGACATATGCCCACCATTTATAGTATCACACAGGATAATCTCAATGCTTTAAAACTTCCCTGTGCTCCATTTGTTATCCTCTACTTTCCAACACCTGGTAACCACTGATCTTTTTTACCATTTTCACAATTTTACCTTTTCTAGAATGTGATACAGCTGGAATCATATAGTATGTAGTCTTTTCATATTGGTTTCTTTAACTTACTATTATGCATTTTAAAATCCTCCATGACATTTTCTGGCTTGATGGCTCATTTATTTTTATTGCAAATTAATATTCCATTTTATAGAAGTACTAAAGTTTGTTTATCCATGCATCTTTTGAAAAACACCTTGGTTGTTTCCAAGTTTGGACAATTATGAATAAAGCTATTATAAACATTTGTGTGCAGCTATTTATGTGGACATAAGTTTTCAGCTCATTTAGGTAAATACCAAGGAACATGATTGCTGGATCACATGGAAAGAGTATGTTTAGTTTTTCAAGAAACTGCCAAACTTTTTTTCAGACTGGTTATATCATTTTGTTTTCTGCCAGCAAAGAAGTTCCTGTTGCCCCATATCCTCACTAGCATTTGGTGTTGTTAGTGTTTTGAATTTTAGACATTCTCAGAGGTGTTTGATGGCATTGTATCATTGTAAGTGGCAATTCTATAATTACATATGATGTTAAGCAATTTTTAGAAGCTTTTTTCCTCTACCTGCATAACTTCTTTATTGATATTTCTGTTGAGCTATTGCCCAGTGTTTAACTGGGTTGTTTCTTTTTGAATTTTGAGTTCCTTGTACATTTTGGACAAAAGTACTCTATAAGATATGTTTTATAATGTTTTCTTTTCCCCAGCCTGTGGCTTGTCTTTTTATTCTCTTAACATTGTATTTTACAGAAGTCTTTAATTTTAGTGATCCAATTTATTCATTGTTTTAGTGGTATATGCTTTTGGTGTTACATCTAAAATATAACCAAATCCAAGGTCACCTAGATTTTCTCCTATTATTTGATAGGAGTTTTGTAATTTTACATTTTACATTTAGGTATATAACTTATTTCGACTTCATTTATTTTTGTGCAGTGTTGCATTTTGACATGCAAAAATTCTTTTCAATTTTAGGTCTCAATACCTCATTTGCAGAAAAATACAAAACTATTACAGGGAAGCCTGTTTTGTCTGAGTTGAGAGGGTGTATGCGATACTGCAAAGAGTAGAACAAGATTCTAGTTTCAAGTATGTCACCTAAGAACCAAGTGACTTTTTAAGCCTCAGTTCTATCATATGTAAAATAAGTTTAATAACAAGTGTCCAGCCTCCTCATATGTATTTTTGTAAGGATCAAGTTACATGAACTATACGGACACATGTTATAAATACTAGAGAACAAGCAGCAAAATCAAAAGGTTAATTAGTTATATTCCTAAAATTTGTTTACTCAGCTAAACACAGAAATATGAAAATTGAACTCAGAGCATATAACTGATGGAAAAGTAATGGAAAAAAGAGGTAATATGCAAATTAATTCTACCTCACAACTCTATTATGTTGATAACTAAACCTAATGTCACAAGAGCCTTATGTCTGTGGCTATTATTAAAGAAGATAAATTAATATGAAGTAATTATGAATTCATTATCTCCTTTAGGCTACAGTCAAATCTGTTTGCTATTGAATGGCAACATTATACAGATACAAAAACTGGACTGGAAGTGGACACAATTGGTGAAACTTACAAAAACAAGTAAGTTTCATATACTAGATCAGGTAGACAGCCTGAGATAAGCAGTAAGTTCCAACTTTCCTTCAAAATTCAGAAAAGTTTTTTCTATGTCTTTTATATAATATGAGGCCTGTCCAGGAAAAATCTAGCCACTGTTAAAATAATGAGAATGGTCTGCCTGGCATCCATGTAACCTGGCAACCAAGGAGAGTGGACTGCAATGCACATGCATGAACAAGGATGACTTCACTGTACTCATCAGTAGGGGTGGTAGACACAGTTGAGTCAGCATGTGTACTGTGTGGCCATCATATTGAAAATGACTGAGCTGGTAGAGCAACAAATCTGCATCAAATTTTTCATGAAGCTTGAAGTTTCCTCTGCAGAAGCTATTTGGATGATTCAGAAGTTTTTCAGGGGTGATGCAATGAGTGCAATGCAAATAAAAGTATGGCACAAATGCTTCAAAGGTAGTCAACAATCTGTTGAAAGTGATCCCTGTTTTGGAAGGCCTGCAAAAAAGTAGAGCACCTGAGAATGTTAAACATGTATGGGCTGCAATCTACAAAGATTGGCGACTGACAGAGAAATAGAAACTGATCTGGGAATTCCAAAAACTACTGTGTCAAAATTTTGATGCAGGATGTTGGCATGAAACATGTCATGGCAAAACTCATTCTGCAGCTTCTGCTACCAGAGCAGAAGGCACATCACGCTGCAGTTGCAAATGACTTGATTCAAACCTCTACCAATGAATCAGATTTCCTCAAGAAATCAGAGGATGAATCAGAGATGAATCATGGGTCTACAGCTATGATCCAGAAATGAAGACCCAGTCATCCCAATGGAAGTCTCCTGGTTCCCCATGCCCCAAAAAGGCACAGCAAACTTGCAGCAAGATCAAGACAATGTAAACTGTGCTTTTTAATTGTTATCCATCACAGTATGCCCATACTGGCCAGTTAATAAGGGGTATTTCCTCAACGTTCTTTATTGATTGAGAGATGCAATATGATGAAAATGACCACAGTTATGTGCAACTGATAATTGGTAACTTCATCACGACAACATGACTGCTCATGCATCACTTCTTGTGCAGAGATTTTTTATAAAACATCAAATCACCCAGGTGACTCAGCCCCCTCTATAGCCCAGATTTGGCACTCTATGATTTCTGGCTTTTCCCAAAGCTAAAATCACCTTTGAAAGACAAGAGATTTCAGATTGCCAATGAGATTCAGGAAAATACAACAGGGCAGCTGATGGGTGTTCCAACAAAGGATTCCGCGGAGTGTTTTGAACAGTGCAAGAGATACTGAGAGAACTGGTGCCTACTTTAAAGGGAACTGGGACATCATTGTCCTATGTGCAATGTCTCTTGTATCTTCTTCAATAAAATGTCTCTATTTTTCATATTACATGGCTGAATACTATCTAGACATATCTTTCTATATTCGTATACATAATGTGCATTCTAGGAATGATTGAATTGCTATTCAGAAACATTAACAAAATTGAAAATTCTAGTTTCTAATCAGTGGTTGAAAAATAGAATTTTAAGATTTCCATAGTTAAACTGAGATGGTTTAAAAACTCAAATATAGACAAAATCACCAAAACTGGTACAAAATCACCCAGATATGACATTGTGAATATCTAAAGACAATCCTTGGCTTTTAGAGGGGGTTTTCAGGCATGACTATATGTGAATAATTCTGTCATGGGAATAAATCCAGCATTTTTCTCTTCTCCTTCTCATTCTTCCTCTTTCTTTTCCTCTTCCTCAACCAGTGGTAACTCATTCTCTCTCCTCTGTCTCTGTGTCTCTGCCCCTCTCTCTCTCAAGCACATGTGCGCATGCACACACACAAACACATGTAAACAATATGAACCTTGGTTGACTAGTTTTTTTAGCAAGTTAAAATATGGATGACCACATAACTCTAAATATAAATACATGAATAAAATATGAGTCAATAATCAATCTTTTTTTCATATATCAATAATTAATTCCTGTTCATTGCTGGGTAGTAGTCCATGGTACCACAGTTTGTTTAACCTTTACCAGCCAATGGATGCTTAGGTTGTTTTCAGTTTTGGGTTATTACAAACGGTGCTGCTATCAACATTTGTATGCATTGTTTGTGCGAACTAAGTCTTTATTTCTGTGCCATAAATGCTCAGAATTCAGATTTATGTGTCATATACTAAGTGTATGTTTAAGAAATTACCAGATAGATTTCCAGAATGGCTATAATATCTTATTTGACTAACAAGAACATAAGCAACATCCATTTTTTTCTACATCTTTGTTGGAAATTGTTTTACATTATATGTATTATTTTATCCCCTGACTTATTGAGATATAATTTAAACACAACATTATATAAGTTTAAGGTATACAATGTGATGATTTGATACACATATATCTTGCAAAATATTTATCCCAGTAAGGTCACTATGCTGTACATTAGATCTCCAGGGCTTATTCCTTGTATAACAGGAGGTTTATACTCTTCCATAACATCATCAGTTCTCCCAACTCCAAGTCCCTGGAAATGCCATTCTACTTTCTGTATCCATGAGTTTGGCTCTTTTAGATAGAGTCCATGTAGAAATGAGATTGTATAGTGTTTGTCTTTATCTGTCTAATTTCACTTATCATAAAGCCCTCATGGTCCATCAGTGATGTCACAGTATCAGGATTTCCTCCTTTCTTATCACTGAATATAATTCTAGCAAGTGTATGTGTGTATGTATCATATTTTTTAAATCTATTCATCTATCAGTGGACACTTAAGCTGTTCCCATGTCTTAGGCTTTGTAAATAATGTTGCAGTGAACATGGTAGTGCAGATATGTCCTCAAGGTCCTGATTTCATTGCCTTGGAAAAATATTTAGAAGTGTGATTGCTGAATCATATGTTAGTTCTATTTTTAAGTTTTTGAATAACATTTATATTGTTTTACATAATGGCTGTGTCAATTTCCATTCCCACCAACAGTGTAGAACAATCCCCTTTTCTCTATATCCTCAGTAATACTTGTTATCTCTTGTCTTTTTGATCAGTGGGAGGTAATATCTCATTGTGATCTTAATTTGCATTTTCCTGATAAATAGAGATGTTGAGCATATTTTCATGTACCATATTTTGCCATGTACAATCCACACTTTTTTGACCAAATTTTTGAGGAAAAAATTAAGGATGTGCATTACACATAGGTAGTACTAATTCTGTAGCTATATAAATCTTTTTAATTCTTTTATTTATTCTTATGTGTTAAAAGTATAACTCTACAAAGCAATAATGATATCCATATGCAAAATAATTCTCTGGAATATAATAATTGGTTTTGTTTCCAAATATAATAAAAATTTGAATAAAAAAATTAAAGAGAAAGATTTTATTTTTCCTGAAAGTTTGGGCCAAAAATGTGGGTGTGCATTATACACAGGAGTGCATTACACACAATAAAATACAGTATTTGTTGACCATTTGTATGCCTTCTTTGGAAAAAAAACCAAATGTCTATTCAGTTACTTTGCCCATTTTTTAATTGGATAATTTGTTCATTTTTATTATTGAGTTGTATAAGTTTCTAGTATTTTTCAATGTTAACTCTTATCAGGTATATGGTTTGAAAATAGCTTCTTTCATACTGTAGATTGAGTTTTCATTTGGTTGATTGTTTATTTTGCTATGCAGAAGCTTTTTAGGGTGATGCAGTCCCACTTATATATTTTTGTTTGGTTGCTAGTATTTTTGGCAGCACATCCAAAAAAGTGTAGACTGATCAAAAGCTACAAAGCTCTCATTCTACTGGGATGGATGTACAGTGTCCATGTCAGAGTTGGGTAAGACAGTTGGTAAGTTTTGGAGGTTAGGGCTGAGCCATACATGCATACTCTCCTAAACTGAAATTGTCTTAAGCCTGTTGCTTCATTTTTGCCCTGCCTGAATTCATGGGCACCATCACCTGTAGTGGCTCTGGGTTGGTGCTGTCAGCAATCCACAGAGGAGAGGCAGTAGAGGGTAGAAGCTAATGAAAGATCACAGTTGGTCTTTTGCTCTAATATAATTTAAGCAACATCAAGATTGGTTTCTGAAGAAGAGTTGTTTTCATTCTGTAAAGGTCCTATGCACCATCATGTTTTAACAAGATTCCCAATTTGCATTATGAAAAGCAGGAGACTTTCTCTCATAGGCTATTTACTGCACTTGCCCTTTTGGTAACATCACTGTGTGTTTGTATTGAAAGCTATTATTAAATGAATAAATAGCAGGAAAATGCATTATTAGGTTAAGAAAATGTTGGGCTTTCAAATGGCAAGCAAAAGCGTTAAAATTTCTCATTTTTTAAATGTGGCTCCGTGGGCCTCAGAAAGACTATTGAAAAAAAGGCAGAGACAACCTGTAAAGCATAGGTAGGAAATTTCATTGTGTGGCTCCATGGGCCTCACAAACAAATCTATGAAAACATGACACACTTTTTCTTTTTTGGTCAGGTGCAAAATTTTTTCCAACATTTTAATGTATTCCTGTCTACAAAAGAAGCTGCTGTTGGGATTCAGCTTGGCACTCAAGAACTTCTTAAAAATCATTACTAATTCCTTGATTGCCCATACAGCTTCTCATAAGTATTAAGGGTTTCATTCCTCACAGTCTTTTTAATGAATCATGACCCTTTCGGTAGTCCACAGTAATCCATAAACTATAAAATTTCCTATAAAATAACACTGGACTACTGTCCTGGTTTAACAAGTAAGAGCAGGGAGGATGCTGAAGACTTCCCTTTGAGTCTTGTTGGCTATTTACTGTTCTGTAAATGGTGGCTGATACAAAATCAGGGCCCAATTTTATGTCAATTTTGTGCCCCAGTTAGCAGTGCTAATTGGGGCATACTAGTAAATTGCACTCTGCCCTCTGGAAATTTTCAGTTAGTCAACTAAATCAGAAAATCATTGAGAACACTAATCCATTGCTCAGTCACTAGTTAATTAGGTGCAAAATCTATGGTCCCTCCAGGAAGGACAAAGTTCAGACATGGGATCTTAATGGTCAGTTGCCTGGAATTTGATCTATTTTTCATCATTTGTCATAATCTAAGTTAAAAAATAAGTGTGTTAGCTTTTGAAGAGTGGGATATAAGACCTTTTAGAGAGAATTAACAGTTCAATTATTATACAAGTAGACAGGAGTAAAGGTCATTTTGTTTCCCTTACCCTTGGAAGACAAATTTTGTGAGGGGAGAAAAGACTTTTATGCATAGAGAGTATAAATACAATGATAAATTGAACAGCAAATGCCCCACATTTCATAGGGTCAAGTTAGAATTTGCGTTCAACCTCAGTGTCTGAACTGCAAGCATATTTAATGGAGGTAGAGGCAGATATTGTTGCCTGTTTTTTCACCAATGTATCTCAAGTCCTCAGTACATTTTTTGAATGAATGAATGAATGATTGAACATGCATGATACCTAGGTCAAAATTAAATGAAAAATCATTGTATTAATATATTTAAGTTATAAAATAATATTTGCGATGTGTCTGATACAGTGTCCATTGTACCTAAATAGGTAGTATCTCTGGTGAAAAGTTTCAGTAACTAAGGTCATGACCTCCAAAATATTTTTACTTCTCTAAAATCCAAGAGGATGATTTGGAAAAATTTTGCTTCAGGTTTCCTGAAAACTTTTCTTTTAGGTACAATGTAAGTGAAAATTAGTTCAAAGACAAATATTATACTAAAATCAGAATTATAGCTTAGAATCAGTGTCTTTTAAAAACCTTGGTAGTTATAGTGTATAGATTTTTATTGTAATGTATAAATTACTTTCAGCTAAAATCTTAGAATAGCTAAAATTTTAAGGAAACTAATTTTGGCAAGAATCATGGCTAGAATAAAACCATGATTTCTTTTAATGATTATGGGTTCTTTATTATTATTAAATTGGCCCATTTACTTATACTTTTTGATGAAATATAATTGATAGTTTTAGAGAGAAATTTAAACTCTGAGCATAAGGATCTAATTACAATATTTCTGAAATCAATATTGATTCATGCATTGAAGAAGGGGTATTTCCAGCTGGTACTATTTTGATCCTCTTCCAACCTCTCTGAACTTCCTAATCTGTTCCTTTGCTGGTTCTCCTTCCTTTTATTCTTTACCTAAATCCTTCTATTTTTTCCATAAGATAGTTATACACTGTAATTTATTATTTCTTTTTTATATTCCCAATTCCTATAGGACATTTCAAAATTGATGTCTACATAGCATCTCAAGATCATGAAGTGTTATTCTATCTCTATCTCTTCTTACTCTAAAACTTTCTTTTATTCCTCACATTCCATTTTTGTTCATTGTATTTTTCATCCTTGGCCTAAACCTTTTTACTTCTTCCTTCTCTTTACTCCTCACTTTCAGGAAGAGCTGTTAATCCTGATATTCTTCCCCTCACAAATCTCATATATATCATTTTATTCCCAAATATTTTTTATTACCTCAATTACAAATTTCTTAGACAAGGCTCATTTTACTTAGATAATTCCTTCTAACAGGTCTCTTTACCTCTGATGTTTTACCTTCTGCAATAACTCCATTACAAGTTAATTTTTCTAAAAGATATCTCAGATCATGTGCCAGTCTTATTCAGGAACTGACCATTACCATAAATATACTTTCAAAACCCGTCTTCTAATTCCTCATATTCCACATCCTGGCTATAAGTTAACATTCCCTGACAGGTGACTTACATTTTTTTTTTTCTGTAAACAAAACAAACCTCAATATGATTGAATGGACATTCCTCAAAACAATGAACTTCACAACCTTTATATTGTTGTTCATATCATCAAATTTTGTCTTACTCAATTTGGCCTTCTATAACAAAATACCATAGACTGGGTGACTTATAAACAAAATAAATTTATTCCTCATAGTTCTGGACTTTGCGATGTTCAAGATCATGGTGTTCACGGATTGGCTATCTAGTGAGGGCCTACTTCCTGTTTGCAGATGGCTGCCTTTTTGTTGTATCCTCACAGGGTGGAAGGAACGAGGGATCTCTTTGGAGTCTGTATTATAAGGACACTAATTCCATTCATGAGAACTCCACCCTCATGACCTAATACCTCCCAAAGCCCTCATCTTCAAAAACTTTCACATGGCAGGTTATGTTTCAACATATGAATTTTGGAAAGACATAAAATTCAGAATTTAGCACTTCCATACATCCTGAATATTAAAAATATTATTCTTTCTTTAGGATTTACAGAAACATCATTTTTTCTGAGTCTAATTTATGTCTTAAGGGACTGAGTGATGAGATGCTATGAGGTGAGAATAACTTCTCTTCAGGTACCACATTATTTGATTAGCTCTTAGTAAAAGGCAGTAAAAATATAAACTGTCAGGAAATAGACACTATTCAAAAGATGCTGAAAAAACATTTGATGAAGTAGAGCAGCATATGATAAAAATACTCAGCAAAGTGGTAGTAGAGGGAGTATACCTCGATATAATTAAGGCCGTAAATGAGAAAACTAGAGCCAACATCATACTCAATGGACAAAAACTAAAAACTTTCTCCTTAAGATCAGGAACAAGGAAAGGGTATCCACTTTCACCACTTCTATTCAACATAGTACTGGAAGCTATAACCACAGCAAGCATACCAGAAAAAGAAATAAAAGGCATCCAAATTAGAAAGAAGGAAGTAAAATTGTCATTCCTAGCAGATGACATGACAGTGTACATAGAAAACCCTATAGATGCCACCACAAATCTATTCAACATAATAAGTGAATTTGGCAAGATAGTGGGATACGAAGTCAATATTCAGAAATTGAAGGCATTTTTGTACGCCAACAATGAAATATCAGAAACAGAAATCAGCTACATGCAAAAATATGAAACTACAGCACCATACACAAAAATAAATTCAAGGTGGATAAAAGACATAAATATAAGCTGTGACACTATCAAAGTCCTAGAGGAGAACATTGGCAGGAAAATCTGAGATATTCCACACAGCAATATTTTCACCAATATGTCCCCTAGAGCAAGGGACACTAAGGAAAGAGTAAATGAATGGGGCTTCATCAAAAGAAGAAACTTCTGCATGGTTAAAGAAAACATCAGCAAAATGAAAAAGGAACCACCATATGGGAAAATATATTTGCCAATGATACCTCAGATAAGGTTTTGTTCTCCAAAATATATAAAGAACTCACATGACTCCATTCTAGGAAGACAAACAATCCAATTAAAAAATGGGCAAAGAACCAGAACAGACACTTCTCCAAGGAGGACTTACAGAGAGCCCAGAGACATATGAAAGGATTCTCAGCATCACTAGCCATCAGAGAAATGCAAATTAAAACCACAATGAGATACCACTTAAAAGCAGTCAGAAAGGCCATCATTAACAAATCAACAAACAACAAATGCTGGTGAGTACACTGTTGGTGGGAATGCAGAGTATGCAGCCACTGTGGAAAACAGTTTGGGATTTCTTCAAACACCAAAAATGAAACTGCTTTTTGACCCAGCAATTCCACTGCTGGGATTATACCCTAAGAGTCCTGAAACACCAATTCCAAAGAACTTATGTACTCCAGTGTTCATAGCAGCACAATTTACACTAGCCAAGTGTTGGAAGCAACCTAAGTACCCAACAGTAAATGAGTGGATTGAAACATTATGATACATTTACACAATGGAATACTATGCCGCAGAAAGAAAGAAAGAGCTACTACCATTTGTGACAGCATGTATGGTACTGGAGAGCATTATGCTAAGTGAAATAAGCCAGGAGGTGAAAGACAGATACTGTATGATCTCACCTATAAGTGGAACCTAATCAACAAAAGAAAAAAGAAAAAAGAAAAAACATAACCAGTGACATTAAAATAAAGAACAAAGAGACTGTAACCAGAGGGGAGGGGAGAGGGTGACAAAAGGCAAAAGTAAGAGGAAGTGACATCAAGGAACATGTATAAGGGACCTCTGGACAAAACCAAAGTTGGGAAGGAATGAGGGTGGGAGGTGAGGTGTGTGGGGCAGGGGAAAATGGAGGCAGGAAAATGGAGACATCTATATCTGAACAACAATTAAAAAAAAAAGAAATCAGGGAAAAAATCCCATTTGCTATATCAAAAAGAAAAATAAAGTATCTAGGAATAAACTTAACCAAGGAGGTAAAAGAGCTATACTTAAAAACCACTAAGATACTCAGTGTTATACTTAGAAAACAACACTAAAGAAAGAAATTAAGGAAGACACAAATAAATGGATTCATGGATTAGAATAATTAAAATAATCAAAATGTCCATACTACTCAATGCAATTTATAGATTCAATACAATCCCTATTAAAATTCAATAACATATTTCGCAGAAATAGAGCAAGCATTTCAAAAATGAATGGGGAATCATAAACAACCCTGAATAGCTACAGCAATTTTGTGAAAAAAGAACAAAGTGGAGGGATCACAATACCTGATATCAAACTGTATTACAAGGCAACTGTAATCCAAGCTGTCTGGTACTGGCATAAGGACACATAGATCAATGGAACAGAATGGAGAGTCCAGAAATTAACCCATGTCTCTATGGTCAATTAATATTTGACAAAGGGGGCATAAGCATAAAATAAAGTAAAAATAGCCTCTTCAACAAATGGTGTTGGGAGATCTGGACAGCTACAAGCGAAAAAATGAAACTTGACCACCAACTTTTACCACACACAAAAATAAACTCGAGATGGATAAAAGATTTAAATATAAGTGGTGACACCATAAAAGTCTTACAGGAGAACATAGACAGGAAAATGTCAGATAGTCCACACAGCAATATTTTCACCGGTTTGTCCCCTAGAGCCAGGGACATAAAGGAAAGAATAAACAAATGGAACTTCATCAAAATAAGAAGCTTCTTCATGTCTAAAGAAAACATCAGCAAAATGAAAAGGGAACCAACCATATGGGAAAATGTATGTACCAGTGATACCTCTGACAAGGATTTGTTCTCAAAAATATATAAAGAACACACACAACTCCACTTCAGGAAGACAAAAAATTCAGTTAAAAAATGGGCAAAGGACCTGAACAGACACTTCTCCAAGCAGGACATACAGACGGCCCACAAACCTCTGAAAGGATGCTCAGCCTCACTAGCCATCAGAGAGATGCAAATTAAAACCACAAAGAGATGCCACTTCACAGCAATCAGAAAGGCCATCATAAACAAATCAACAAACAAGTGTTGGTAAAACTGTGGAGAAAAGGGAACCCTGGTACACTATTGCTGGGAATGCGGACTAGTGCAGCCACTGTGGAAAACAGTTCCTCAAAACACTAAAAATGAAACTGCTTTTTGACCCAGAAATTCCACTGCTGGGGTTATGCCTAAGAATTCTGAAACACCAATTCAAAAAACCCACGTACCTCAATGTTCATAGCAGCGTTATTTATAATAGCCAAGTGCTGAAAGCAACCTAAGTACCCAACAGTAAATGAGTAGATCAAAAAACTGTGATACATTTATACAACGGAATACTAAGTAGCAGAAAGAAGGAATTCCTACCCTTCACAACTGCATAGATGGAACCACAGAGTACTATGCTAAGTGAAATAAGCCAGGAGGTGAAAGACAAATACCATATGATCTCATCTATAAGTGGAATCTAATCAACAAAACAAACAAGTATGCAAAATAGAACCAGAGACATGGAAATAAAGAACTGACAGTGGTCAGATGGGAGTGGGGAGGAGGATAATGGGGGAAAGAAGGGATAGAGTCAGGTCCAGGAACATGTATAAAGGACCCATGGACAAGGACCATTGAGGGGAAGACTGAATGTGGGAGGAGGGAGTGAGCAGGTTAGGGGAGAGCAATAGGGGAAAAAAAAAGGACAACCACAATGGAACAATGGAAAATCATTTTTAATTAAAAAGAAAAATAATCAGAAAATTGTCTTAGAAAATAGCTAAATTTTAACATAACTTTAAGTTATCATATATTGCACTATCACATCATTCTGATGATAGTTATTGCTCTTAGAATGGTTTCAAAAGTCTAAGCAGAACTATGCCTTCCACTTTAGGTGACTTGTGTCTCTTCTTTTTTTAAAATATATTTTATTGATTATGCTATTACAGTCATCTCATTTTTTGCTTCCCTTTATCTGCCCTGCCCTGCACCCCATCCCACCCTCCCAATGCCAACATTTTCCTGACACCACTTTCTAGAGCCCCACCCACCCCCACCTCCCACCCTTAATCCTTCCCCCATTTTGGCTTTGTTGATGGGTCTTTTATGCATGTTCCTTGAAAACCCTTCCCCTCCTTTTCCCCTTTTCAGCCCTCGTCCTCTCCTATGGTTACTGTTAGTTTTTTTTTGTTTTTTTCAATGTTGCTGGTTACATTTTGCTTGCTCGTTTATTTTGTTGTTTAGGTTCCACTTATAGGTGAGATCATATGCTATCTGTCTTTCACCACCTGGCTTATTTCACTTAGCATAGTACTCTCTAGTTCCATCCATGCTGTTGTGAAAGGTAGTAGTTCTTTCTTCCTTTCTGCTGCATAGTATTCCATTGTGTAAATATACCATTGTTTTTTGATCCCCTTATTTACTGTTGGGCATTTAGGTTGCTTCCAATTCTCCGCTATTGTAAAATTGTGCTGCTATGAACGCTGAGGTACATAGGTTCTTTTGAATTGGTGTTTCAGGATTCTTAGGGTATAATCCCAGCAGTGGAATCACTGGATCAAACGGCAGTTCCATTTTTAGTTTTCTGAGGAAATCCCATATCGTTTTCCTCAGTGGCTGCACCAGTCTGCATTCCCACCAACAGTGCACTAGGGTTTCCTTTTCTCCACAACCTCACCAGCACTTGCGGTATGTTGATTTGTTAATGATGGCCATTCTGACAGGTGTGAAGTTGTATGTCTTTGTAGTTATAATTTGTAACTCCTGACTGCTAGTGATATTGAGCATTTTTCTTATACTTGTGGGCCCCCTGTATGTCTTCCTTGGGGAAATATCTATTCAGGTCCTTTGTCTATTTTTTAATTGGATTGTCTGTCTTCTTGGTGTGGAGTCATATGAGTTCTTTATATATTTTGGAGATTAAACCCATGTCCAAGGTATCATTGGCAAATATGTTTTCCCATACAATTGGGTTCCTTTTTCAGTTTGCTGTTGTTTTCTTTAGCTGTGCAAAAGATTTTTAATTTGATGTAGTCCCTTTTGTTTATTCTTTCCTTTATGTCCCTTGCCCTGGGAGATATATTGGACAAAACATTGCTATATGGAATATCTGAAATTTTACTGCCTATGTTTTCCTCTAGGACTTTTATGACATCATGACTTAAAACTATTTTCACTAATAATAATTTATACTTTCAACCTAAAGAAATACAAGATGATTAACAAAAATAGTTAATATGATATTATAAATTATGAAAATAGCAGTTAATAGCAGTCTGCGTTCCCACCAACAGTGCACTAGGGTTCTCTTTTCTCCACATCCATGCCAGTACTTGTTTGTTGATTTGTTTATGATGGCCATTCTGGCTGGTGTGAACTGATATATCACTGTGGTTTTAATTTGCATCTCGTTGATGGCTAGTGAGGCTGAGCATCCTTTCATGTGTCTCTGGGCCCTGTGAATGTCTTCCTTGGAGAATTATCTGTTTAGGTCCTTTGCCCATTTTTTAATTGGATTGTTGTTTGTCTTTCTGGAGTGGAGTCATGTGAGTTCTTTATATATTCTGGAGATCAAGCCCTTGTCCTAGGTATCATTGGCAAATATATTTTCCCATACAGTCAATTCCCTTTTCATTTTGCTGAGTTTTTTTTAGCTGTGCAGAACCTTCTTATTTTGGTGAAATCCTATTTATTTATTCTTTCTTTTATGTCCCTTGCTCTGGAGGACATATTGGTGAAAATATTGCTGTGTGGAATATCTGAGATTTTCCTGTCTATGTTCTCCTCTAGGACTTTTTGGTGTTGTGACTTAAATTTAAGTCTTTTATCCATCTTGAGTTTATTTTTTTGTGTGGTATAAGTTGGTGGTTGAATTTCATTTTTTTGCATGTAGCTATCCAGATCTCCTAAAACCATCTATGGAAGAGACCATTTTTATTCCATTTTACACTTCTGCCCCCTTTGTCAAATATTAATTGACCACAGAGACATGGGTTTATTTCTGGGTTCTCTATTCTGTTCCATTGATCCATGTGTCTGTTCTTATGCCAGTACCAGAGTGTTTTGATTACAGTGGCCTTGTAATACAGTTTGATGTCCGGTACTGTGATCCCTCCACTTTGTTCTTCTTTCTCAAAAAAGCTGTAGCTAATCAGGGTAATTTATGATTCCATATAAATTTTTGAAATGTTTTTTCTATATCTTTGAAATATGTCATTGGTATTTTAATAGGGATTACATTGAATCTATAAATTGCTTTGTGTAGTATGGATATTTTGATGATGTGAATTCTTCCAATCCATGAATATGGTATATGCTTCGATTTATTTGTGTCTTCCTTAATTTCTTTCTTCAGTGTTGTGTAGTTTTCTGAGTACAGGTCTTTAACCTCCTTGGTTAAGTTTATTCCTAGGTACTTTATTTTTCTTATTGCTATAGTAAGTGGGATTTACTATAGAATAGAATAAATAATATGTCATTGGTATTGCAAAAGAGAATATTGCAATAGTCTATAGAACAGAAAAAAAAAGTTTACCTGATTTTCGATTCTGATATTTCATTGTTGATGTAAAAGAATGCCTTTGATTTCTGAATATTGACTTTGTGTATTGTTGTTTTGCCAAATTCACTTATTAGGGTAAGTCATTTTTGGGTGGAGTTATAGGGGTTTCTATGTACACCATCATGTCATCTGCAAACAATGTCAGTTTTACTTATTTCTTTCCCATTTGGATGCCTTTTATTTCTTTTTCTTGTCTGATGGTTGTGGCTTGGACTTCTAATACTATGTTGAATAGAAGTGGTGAAAGTTGGCATCCTTGTATTGTTCCTGATCATAATGGGAAAGCTTTTAGTTTTCACCCATTCAGTATAATGTTGGTTGTAGGTTTCTCATATATAACCTTTATTATTTGAGGTATGCCCCCTTAATTCCCACTTTGCTGAGTGTTTTTATCATAAATGGGTGCTGTACCTTATCAAATGCTTTTTCCACATCTATTGATATGATCATGTGATTTTTGTCTTTCCTTTTGTTTATGTGATGTATTAGGTTTATTGATTTGAGAATATTGTACCATTGTTGCATCCCTGAGATGAGTACACTTGATCATGGTGGATGATCTTTTTAATGTATTGCTGGATGTGGTTTGCCCTATTTTGTAGAGGATTTTAGTGTCTATGTTCATTAGCAATATTGGCCTGTAGTTTTCTTTCTTTGTTGTGTCTTTACCTGGTTTTGGGATTAGGATGAAGCTGACCTCATAGAAAGAGCTTGGGAATCTTCCCTCTCCTTGGATTTTTGGCATAGTCTAGGAAGGACAGGGGTTAGCTCTCCCTGAAATGTTTTGTAAATTTCTCCCATGAAACCATCTGGTCCAGGGCTTTTGTGTGCCTGGAGTTTACTGATTACTGCTTCAATTTCTCCAGCTGTTATCAGTGTGTTCAGGCTTTTGGCTTCTTCTTCATTCAATTTCAGAAGATTACATTTTTTTCTAGAAATTTCACCCAGGTTTCAAATTTCCTGGCATACAGTTGTTCATAGTAATTTCTTACAATCGTTTGTATTTCTGTGGTATCAGTTGTAATTTCTCCTATTTCATTCCTGATTTTATTTATTTGCATCCTCTTCCTTTTTTCCTTGATGAGTCTGCCTAAAGGCTTGTCGATTTTGTTTGTCTTTTCAGAGAAGCAACTCCTGAATTTATTGATCTTTTCAATTGTTCTTTTAGTCTCTGTGTCATTCAGTTGTTCTCTGATCTTGATTATTTCCTTCCTTCTGCTTGCTCAGAGCTTTGTTTGTTGTTGTTTCTCCAGTTCTTGTAGATGTTGGATTAGGTTGTTTATTTGAAATCATTCTATCTTTTTTAGGTAGGCCTGTATTGCTATGAACTTTCATCTCAGGACTACCTTCACTGTGTCCCATATGTTTTGGACTATTGTATGTTCATATTCATTTGTTTCCAGAAACTTTTTGATTTCTTCTTTGATGTCATTATTGACCCATTCATTATTTAACAGCATGCTATACAGTCTCCATGAGTTTGAATGTTTTTGAATTTTATCCTTGAGGTTGGTGTCTAGTTTTGAGGTCTCGTGGTCTGAGAAAATGCTTGATATGATTTCAATTGTATTAAATTTGTTGAGGGTTATTTTGTGTCCTATCATGCAGTGTATCTTTAAAACTGTTCCATGTGCATTTGAGAATAATGTGTAGTTTGCTTCTTTGGGATGCAATGTTCTATATATGTCAGGTCTATTTGATCTAATGTGTTGTTCAGTTCCATAGTATCCTTGTTGATATTTTGTTTGGATGCTCTATCCATTGTTGACAGTGGGGTATTAAAATCCCCTACTACAAGTGTGTTGTGCCTATATGTTTCTTGATATCCTCCAGGATTTTCCTTATGTATTTGGGTTCTCCTATGTTGGGTGCATATAGGTTTACAATGTTTATGTTTTCTTCATGGATTCTTCCTTTGAGTATTATGAAGTGTCCTTCTGGGTCTCTTTTTATGGCCTTTGTTTTGAAGTCCATTTTGTCTGATATAAGTATTGCTATCCTGGCTTTTTTTTCTTGTCCATTTGCTCAGAATATTTATTTCCAACCCTTTACTTTCAGTCTGTGTAGGTCTTTTGTTCTCAGGTGGGCCTCTGGTAGGCAGCATATGTGTGGGTCCTGTTTTCTTATCCATTCAGCTACTCTATGTCTTTTCATTGGAGCCTTTAATCCATTTACATTTAAAGTTATTATTGATAGGTACTTATTCATTTTTTCCCCTTTGTACTTGTGTTCCTTTCTCTCTCACTCTTTTTCTTCATCTTCTTAATGCTGTCCTTTTAGCATATCTTGCCATACTGGTTTGGTAAATGTATATTCTTTTAGCTTTCTTTTGCCCGCGAAACTCCTTATTTTGCCATCCATTTTAATTAAGAGCCTTGCTGGGTAGAGTAGTCTTGGTTGCAGGCCTACTTTTCCGTACTCAGAATATTTCTTGCCATTACCTTCTGGCCTATAGTGTTTCTGTGGAGATGTCACCTGCTAGCCTTATTGGGGCTCCCCATTGTTACTTCCTGTTTCTCCATTGCTGCCGTTAAGATTCTCTCTTTCTCTTTGATATCTGCCATTTTAATTATGATGTGTCTTCACACATCATAACCCAATGTGGGTCTCTTTGGGTTCTTCTTGATTGGGACACTCTGTGCTTTCTGGACATGTGTGACCTTTTCTCTTCTCAAATTAGGGAAGTCTTCCACCATGACTTTTTCAAACAGGGTTTCTGTTCCTTGCTCCTCTTCTCTTTCTGGTATTCCTATTGTATGGATATTATTACATTTCATGTTGTCCTGCATTTTCCATAATCCCTCTTCATTTTGTTTAAATTTTTTTCACTTTCTTGCTGTTTCTGGGAGTTTTTTTCTACCATGTCCTCCAGCTTGCTGATTTGATCCTCTGCTTCATCTAGCCTTCTTTTGATTCCTTCTACTATGTTATTCAATTCAGAAATTGTATTCTTCATTTTCTCTTCATTCTTGTTGATAGTTTCTATGTCCTTTTTCATGCTGATGTAGTTAGCAGTAAGTTCCTCGTAGTTTCCCTGTAGTTTCTGGTAATTCTCACTGAGCTCATTGAGTTCATTGAGCTTCCTTATGCCCATTGTTCTGAACTCAATATCTGATAGTTTATTTGTCTCTATTTCATTTTGTAGTCTTTCTGGGGATTCCTCCTTTCCTTTTGATTGGGCATTGCTTCTTTGTCTTTCCATTATTTGGCTGCCAGAGCAAAACCACAAAACCTAGGAAACAAACCCACATCTTCAAAAATAACTGACCCCTGCAATCCCACAATCAATAGAAATGAACCAGTATTAATAAGGCTGTACAGAGAGTAAGACTATTATAAGAAAGGAGAGAAATAAACTGTAGTATAAAATCAAGTGACTTAATATGCACCAACTTGATGGACAAGAACTGAATGCTAAAAAGCTATGTAGTAAAGAAAATATGGCAAATCATGGATTTCGCCACAGTGGATTTCATCTCAGTAGCCTCTAGTATTTACCACTGTTTTTCCTTTCTGGATCTACCTCTGGTGATGTCAGATGTTGACCCCATATGACCATAGGCAGCCTGTTTGAGACTTCCTGGGATCTACTGTCTGTGATTATCTCCTTCAGTTGTTAATACAGTCCCTCTGTGCTCAGCATTCAGGTTTAAGCATCATAGGGAGGGACAGAATTCCTCCTGGGGTTGGGGCTATTGTTTCCCCTCAGACTACTGCTACTTGGAGGAGAGTGGTCTGAGCTCAATGGCTACTGTCTTATGGGGGATGATTCAGCACCAGGATCCCAGAGGCTACTCTCTCAGTTCTCTCTCTAAAGTCTCCATCCCCTGTCTCTCCCCAAGCACCTCTATTCCACTCTGTCCCCCCTTTGCAGGGAACTACTATCTGTGGCTGCCATTCTGCACTGAGCAGTCAGGCTTAAGCACTACTGGGCCAGAGCAAAGTCCCTCTTGGGGGTGGGGCTATTGTTTCCCCTCAGGCTGCTGCCACTGAGGGGATTGGTCTGCCTGAGTAAGATGGCTGCTGCCGTGTGGGGGATGACTCAGCACTGGGATCCTGGTGGCTACTTTCTAAGGTCTCTCCACAAAGCCCCCGTCCCCAGTCTCCTCTCAGGTGTCTCTAGCCCACTCTGCCCCCACCTTTGCCAGAGCCCAGGATAAGTGGCTAGGGATAAAAATTTATATGTTGGCCCTTTAAACAGCTCTTTCAGTCTCCAGCCACCCATCTCTGATAGAGAGCAACTCTGCTACTTTTTACAGCTGGCTGTTATCTGTGTACTTTTTGGGCTATGGTGTTGTAGGCTGGGGATCCCTGCTTATGGTTTAGTCCCAACTCTTCTCTAGGGGATCCAACTGACTGCCTAACTATCCCTCTGACACTGCCACCTGTGGGTGCCCAGTCAGCCATCTTGGGTTTCCTCCGCACCCCTTACTGGTCAGGTTGTGCAAACTGATTCTTCTGTCTGTCCGAGGTTATAAGGTTTCTCTCTCACTATTGTTCAGTTGTTTGTTCTGAGTGACTTCTCCACAATTTAGTTGTAATTCCAGATTGGTCCTTGGAGGAGGTCAGTGTGACTTCAATTCACTCCTCCTTCATCTTGATTCTCCTTGTGTCTCTTCTTATATTGAAGACGTTTTTCAACAGTATCTAATCATTTTTCCTTTCCCACTTGGGGTCCTGAGTAGAGAGTTTCATTTAGTTAGTATCAGAGTACTTAAATAGCAAAACTCTCATAACACAGTGAAAGGCATAAAGACCATAAAATGTCTTCTCTTTTTGTCTTACTTCCACTGATTTAGAACAATCACTTTATAGAATTCATCCAGCCTAAGTTTTGCCATAGGATGCTCTGATCATGACAGTATGGCAAGTCCAAATGTTTTCAAGTGAAGTCAATGTTCACATATAGAAAATGGTCAAGAAAGCTCTTGAGTAGCCTAAAGTAGGATTATTCAAGGGTTTTCTGGTAGCTCTATAAAATATCCTGTACTCCCTCACAATTCTGTAATATTCATATGAGATTTATCATCTACTGCCTTATTTTGTAGGTATTTGTATGCATGGTGTTTTTTTCCCCTCCAAAACTGTGTTATGAATTGGTGGAGAACAGAGATCAGATCTCTCATATACATCAAAGCCTTCGGAACATTTATTTATGAAAATATTTGCTAAAAAACAGATAAAGAGATCCTCTTATGAAATTAGAACATCCAAGTGTCTTGTCTTTACCACTCAAGAGGCAGTTGTGTTATAATCAGATGGTACCTGGGCTTTGAGTGATTGTATTAGACTCTCATCCCAGCCACTTTCTAGCTTTGGGAACTAGTATAATCTTAGGAATCTCTCAGAAATTCATTTATTCATTCATTTGTGTATATATTTCATTTTCCATTTGCAAAATGGGAGCAATTTTATTTCCCTCATAAATATACCAATAAATTCTACTAAGCAGTCATGTAACAACTTTTCTGGTTTTGTGAGCATTATTAAAGCCAAGTCCTCTTACCTAAGGGTCAATGATGGTTCTACTAACACCTATTACCTTGCACTTAAACATTTCAATTAAGTCCTCAAATCTCATAACCAACAAATCTATGATGAGATTTCTTTAGCCTTTTCTCTCATCTATGGTATTTATTACCTTCATTGCTGATCCATGTTAACTTATACCTCAATGAATAGGTTTCCATTATTTTGACTAATAACATAGCTTCCAAGTTACCTGCAACAATTCTGCCCCTCTGTTTTTTGTTGTTCTTCTATATGAACTTCTAAAGGAAAGCCTGTTCTGTGTCTATTAATAAGAGAATGCATACCATTATGTGTTATTCTGTAATTTCATCATGAGTGCAAGTGTTTTTCAAAAGTTACAAAATAGTGTGTTAGAAGCTGGTAGAAATAGAGAGAACTTAATACTCATGCTTTCCTTATATTCCCAATATAAATGAACACAACAGGGTGCCAGATAGGTAAGTGCTCAATAAATTTTTATTAATTGTTGATAATTCATAAATTCCCAGTTTTAAAGTTCTCCAGCATTATCTATATGTCATATAGTCCTGCCACATCAATTTTACTTGTTGTAGACTCTTGTTAGTCCTCAACAAATCACACCTGGTATTCACATTCTTCTGTGGAATCTGCCCTTGATGGTGGGCTGGTGCTAAAATCTACTTTAAAAAACAGCAAGAAGCACAAGTGATTCAATGACAGCTTTAGGCCTATGTACAATGTTTTGGGAGATTTGACTTTTGTGTTCTTAGAAGCCAGTTAGAAATTCTACTGCTCGGGCATTACTATGCTGTGAGGAAGCATTAGCTAGCCTTGTGGAGAGGCCACAAGGGAGAAACCAAGAGATCTAGAAAATAGAGGGCTCCATTCTCCATCATCAACTGAGCTCCCAGCTCCCAGCCAATGCCAATTTATCAGCCTTGCAGTTGAGACATATTGGAGATGGCTCTTTCAGCCCCAGTCCAGCTGTTTCAGCTGATGCTTTAGAAACACAACTAAACCGTCCTCTCTGAGTCCTGTCCAAATTACAGAATTCTGAGCAAATAAGTAACTATTGTTATTTTAAGCTGGAAGCAGACAACCAACACATATTTCTTTTAAAAAGACAAAATTGAGACAAGGTGCTTGCGGTAGTGGTGAAAAGTATAGCCTCTGAGGTTAGACTGCCTAAATTCTCATCTTGACTGTCGACTACCAGACTGATGACTTTGGGCAAGTTCTTTAATCTCTCAGCACTTCAACTTTTTTTTCACTCGTATATGAGGAAAATAATATCTACATGATAGAATCACTGTAGGTGTTGAAAGTATTAATTTTATTAGATTCTTACAAAGGTGCCTAGTTTATGCTGAATGTCCAGTAAATATTAACTAGTATTATTTATATAATCATTGGTTTAATATCCATCTGTCCTGGTAGGCTGTGTCTTAGAGGAATGAAACACATCTGTGTGTGCATGTGTGTATCTAATTTATGTCTGGTGCCTAAAACATGGAAGAAACACACTAAGTATTAGTTGGGTGAACAGAAGTGGTGCGGGTGTGTCATGGTATCCTAAATTCAGTGCTAATGAAAAGGGTGATGACTGTGATGGTCCTGAAAACCTTGGCCTAGGCTGTAAATTTTGCAGTCAGATATAAGCGTTTAAATGATTGATCTTGTCTACGTGTACTTGTTACCTATTACAAAGATTACTCCTCTGATTTCACCGGTGGTGATAACATATAGTAATTAAATATATACTGTATGTGAATAAAGCATATTTTTATGTGCTGGGAATGTACAGTTCTATCAGCTGGTACTGAAGAACCAGGACACGAAGAGAAAGAAGAGTCAACAGTATACATTGCTCGTACTCCTGATGAGAGCTTCCGACCTCAAGTGCAATTAAGCTGAAGCACAATGGAGATGTTAAAGCAGCTATAGCTTGAGGCAAAAGTGACTCTTAGATGATACAAAGGAGAAAAAGAAGCTTCTTTTGAGGATGACACGATCAAATGCAGGCACAGAAAATAAAAGGCTTGTATGGAAAAGACCAGGTATTCTTATTTGTTCAGCATGAAATATTCATAAGGTAGAATTCTTTTGAAAGAATTTGGTGCTCAGATCAGATTCAAAGGGAAGAGAATTAAATTTGATTCTAACGAATTAGGATACTTGATTCTAAATAATATTTTTCAAGTAATAGAAAATATACATGATGTTAGAAAAGTAGATTTTTGGGTTGGAATATAGTTTTATACCAGTTGAATTTGAAATGATGGCCAAGATGGACAAATACGTGTGTATCTAAGGCAGAGTGAAAAACAGGGCTGCCTGTGGGTGAGTGGTCAAGACTAGGAATCACGTACTTGTTATCACCTTTATAGAGATGTTAGGGAGAGTCACAGAAGCAAGGAAATTCAAGGACCATAAACTGACTTATCTACACATAAAAGGCAGAAGATTAAAACAGAGAAAAAATAAAGTTGATTCAGGAAAGCACATTTTCATAGAAACCAAGAAAGAAAGGATTTTTAAAAAATTTACTATTAGCTTTTTTAAAAGTTAGGAAGAATGAGACTTTAAGCAGATTATCAAAACAAACAAGCAAACAAACAAACAAACAAACTATGGTACAGTTACACAATGGAATACTACACAGCAGAAAGAAAGAAGGAACTCCTACCCTTCGCAACGGCAGGGATGGAACTGGAGAGCATTATGCTAAGCTAAGTAAGCCAGTCTGTGGAAGACAGATACCACATGATCTCACCTATAAGAGGAATCTAATGAACAAAATAAACAGACAAAATAGAACCACAAGCAAGGAAACATGGAACAGACTGAAAGTGACTGGAGGGGAGGGAGGAAGGGGATAATGGTGGAAAGAAGGGGAAGAGACTAGACAAAGGACATGTTTGAATGACCCATGGACATGGACAACAGTGTGGGAATTAACTGTGGGAGCAAGGGCTGGGATGGGTGGAGGAGAGCAAAAGGGAAAAAGTGGGACAACCATAACAGAATAACGATTAAAAAAAAAAAGATTACTGGACTTCTTTCTTAAGATTGCTGTGGTAATTTGGTTTTCTTTTTGTGGTTCCATATAAATTTTTGGAATATTTGTTCTAGTTCTGTGAAATATGCCATTGGTATCTTGATAGGAATTGCATGGAATCTATAGATCACCCTGGGCAGTATGGGCATTTTAATGATGTTGATTCTTTCTATCATTGAACACAGTATATGCTTCTACTTATTTGTACCTTCTTCAATTTCTTTCTTCAGTGTCTTTTAATTTTCCTAGTAGAGGTCTTTTATATCCTTGGTTTAATTTATTCCTTGGTATTTTTTGGATGCATTTGTAAATGGGATTGTTTTCTTAGTTTTCTGATATTTTATTATTGGTGTATAAAAATGCAATTGATTTCTGGATATTTATTTTATATCCTACTACTTTACTAGATTCATTTATCAGTTCTAGTAGGTTTTGGTGCAACCTTTAGGGTACTCTATAGGTAGATAAACATAAAGGAGGGATAAACAGAGATGGAAGGACACTGGAATTGGGATAGTGAACACATAATAAAATATATAGGTGGTGCATTAAACAATTGCATACATGAAACCTATATAATTATATTAATCAATGTCACCCAATAAATTTAATAAAAAATTTGAAAAAAACTCTAAATTTAAAAAAGTATATATTGGGTTTAGTAACCAGAAGTTTAATAATATCAGAGAAACTGATTATATTATAATGGTCTATAGTTGCATAAGTAAATTCGGTCTCAAAAGTCTACATTAGATTAAGTTTAATTCTTTGAGTTGAAAACAAAGAAGTAGCTTATGATAAGCTAGGTTTGAATATATAGAGATTGTTATAATGTGTGGCAAGGATTATATGAAATGTGAGAGTAGTGTGGAATATGGACAGACTATGCTCCTTCACTTTGCATTTTCTCTTAATGCCAGGTGGCTTTGAAAGAAAGAATGTACATTGATGGTTAACAGACTATTGGTCTTGTGCAAAATGTTCATGAAGACATTTGGCTCATGACAAAAGATCCTTGATATTTGGCCATAGGTATGTGGTTCTGTCTAAAACACCCATGGAGATTTTTGGTCCACACTGATATCTACCTAACCCTGAGTACCATGGCCAGCTAGACTACCGAGGTGAGGAGGGTTATTATTGGCAATGTAGCCACAGCACAATTGTCGGACAAAGTAACCATGATGGTAGTTTTTATGCATAAATCTTATAAACAAAAAAAAAAAAAGAAAGAAAAAGAAAAGGAGTTATAGGCTCTTTAAACCCAGGCAAGTATTTTTAAGAGCGGGTGTTTTTGACAGCAGTTTCTCAAATGTTGTTTCTTTATAACATTAATGAGAAAAAACAATGATTTCCCACTGGGGCCACTGTCTGTCTGGAATTTGAAGGTTCTCCCCATCTTTGGGTGGATTTTTCTCTAGGGAGTCAAGTTTCCTCCCACATTCCAAAGGTGTGCACATGAGGTGAACTGGCATGTCTGAATTGTCCCCAGATAAGTGAGGTTGGGCGGGCGTAAGAGGCCCTGGAAAAGCACCCTCTCCTGGGCGAGTGTGGCCTAGCCCCTGGGGACGCTAGGACAGGCTCTGGCACCCACGACCCTAAGCTGGAATAAGCATGTTGGAAAGTAACTATCTTACTTGTTTCTATTAATCTTTCTTAAATGTATGTCTAGCTCATGCTTATTTCAATATTTAATGTTATATGTTTTGGGTCTTTAGTAGTTTGGTGAATTTTTCCATGATCGGAAATAACCCATGGGAACTTAACTTTTGTTTGTATCAATTGGTCTGTGGTTGAAATTAATTTCATTATATGTTGTTTTGCCTAAAATCTCAGTTTCCAAGAAACCTATTAATGACATTGAGGACTTACTATATCAAGGACTATTTGGCATGAACCAAATATGCTATTTTGTATGCCATACAAATATGGCAATTTGTATCGGACCAAATTTCAAGGAACAAATGTCTCAGGGGATGTTTTGGACAGGACCAAATGTCCTGTAAGGCAAGTGACAATATTACATCCTTTGCTTCATGAATTTAAAATTACCTATTATTTATAGTATACCTTTTAAATCATTGCCTAATATAAGATTTGAAACAGGATAAAGATGTTTTTGATTTTTAACATCCCACTCTATTATTTTAATAGGTATCTTGCTTTTTGTTGCATTGTTAAGCAGCCTGTGGTCAGAATTTACTGTTTAAAAGAAAAAAAATCCTAAGTTGTTTAAAAGAGAGGGAAAGGTACTTATTTGTATGGTCACTTCTCACTTTCTTTGTTGTTAAGAAGAGATGACAAATTACTTTTTTTGTTGTTTTAATTGGAACATATAACCAGGTGTCTTCTTCACTGTGGGCCCCTCTGTAAATTAAGCATGACCTTATAGAAAAATTCTGGAAAGTTTCAAATGTAGAAGGTACAATAAACGGCTTATGTCCTGCTTCTTTGTCTCTTAGTTGTCACTTGCTATCACAACAGAAGCCCACTAGATGGTGATAAAACCATAAGCTACCTACTTTGATTTTATTTGGAAAAAAGTCTTCAAAGGAGAGTGCTTACAAGGTTTCAGAGTTTGTATGTTACCAATTTTTTATTAAACAGAGAAAAAGGAAAAAATGAAAATAAAATAGTATTTTTCATGCAACTTTATTGTTATGAAATAGAATACTTTTTGGCCTTGAATTATTTTCCAATGAGCTGTTTTCAAAATTAAGCTGTTTTGTCAGGATAAATATTGAGTAAAATGATTATGAATCATCATGGCAAGTTTTAATACAAATCAGAAAGTAAATTAATCCAACTCTGTCTGACTCATCATGCCTTTTTTTCTTCAGATACAAATGAAGAGTAAACAATGTTTTAGCAATTTTTAGGTTAATCATGTAGAACTGATTGCTCAAGAAGAATGCTATTAACCTTTAGTCAATTTATACCATACAATATCACAAATTAAAATTAATGGTACTGTTTTTAAGGTATCAAATGGGTCATGATTTTGAGAAAAATGAAAACTTCTAAGAAAACAATGTCACCTCTAAGCCCAGTGAATTTAGTTACTCCTAAAAAACCCCACTGAAGTCTCCCCAAGAAAACAGTACAAATACTTAAGTAAATGCAACTCCAATTTAGGTAGAGTGTGTCTTTAAACAGGTCATCTTTTGAAGTATAATGAGAAATAATAATCAGTTGTCCACAATTCCCTGTGAATAGTTAAATCTTGACAATAGCTTAATAACAAAAGAAAGGTGTTTTTTAGATTGAGTATATTCTTCAGATGAAGCTCCATTTGATAATTTTTTCAATGTTTATGAGCATTCCCTTTAGTGTTCACTTAATTAGCTGATTTCAATAAACTTCCTTGAAGGATTGTGTTATGTAAATATATATTTTAAATCATTCATTTTATTTACAAAGTAATTGATGAAAATATGTAACTATTAACTTTTGAATTCAGTCTGAAACAATACATGATATACATTATAATATAACTTATCTTACAAGAGAGAGAATAGCTCATTTTAATTTTGCACATGAAACATCTCTATAACTGTCAACGTGGCAACTTTCCCCATGTATGTAATGCTAAATGCTCACAGCCCCCTCTGAGTCCCTTACCTTTAAAATACATTGAATAATAATGACGACCATGACCTCAGATTCATAGGGTGATAGCCAATGACCTTCTCTACACTGTCAATAATTCCACCAATCTTGGCTGGAGAGCATTTTTAAAATCTACTTCTCTCATATCTGCATACCCACTTTTCATGATGCCTACATTATCTATATGTTAGCACTTTCATTGGTAAATCCATTCATCTCTGGTGGCATGACTATTCCTACATGATATGTTTGACTTGGGCAATTTTCCAGCATTTTGACTGTCGACATTTTACCCTTTAACGTACCAGGAAAAGAGCTGGGAACTCTCTTTTTGATTTAAGGGATGGTTAAAGCTTTTTAAGCAAAGGTTCTCTTGACATAGAGACCTACTAATTCTGGACATAGCTTCTCTGAAAGCTGCCTCACCCAGCTCAAACTCTGTTACTTCTGACTAGGTTAGCAACATCTAGGTAAAATCTTAGAAGTTAGGCCGCTTTGGTTTCTCCTTAGGGGATGTACTCTGCTTTCTGTTCGGAAGTTGACATGGTGGAGGTAGAAAGATTGTCATTGGCCACTTATTCAAATACCATCTCATCCTGACTTTTTAAAACAGCCTTATTAAGACATACTTTTTAAAACACAATCTATCATTTTAAAATGTGCAAATTCAAAGGTTTTTAGTACAATATAGTCACAAAGTTTTGCAACCATTACCACAATCAATTTTAGAACATTCTCATCACCCCAAAAGCAAATTCCACACCTATTAGGAATCACTTCACATTTCCCCTCTACTTCTAGAGGTGGTCAACTTCTAATATATTTTCTGTCTCTATAGATTTGCTTTTCTGGGCAGTTCATCTAAATGAGATAATACAGTCTACACTGCTTTGTGACAGGCTTCTTTCACTTATCATGTTTTCAAGGTTCATCCATATTATAGCATATATCAGTACTTTACTCAGTTTTCTTGCTGAATAATATTCCATTGTATGGATTTACCACATTTTATTTATGTACTCATCAGTTGACAGGCATTTGGGTTGTTTATACTTTGGGCTATTATGAATAATGCTTCTATAAACAGAAGTGTACATGTTTTTGTGCAGGCATATATATTTTCATATTTTTATTGCTCCGTTATATGCTGAGGAGTGGCATTGCTGGACCATGTGACAACTCCATGTTTAACATTTCCAGGAATTGCCATATAGCTTTTCTAAGTAGTTACAACATTTTACATTCCCATCAATGAGGTAAGAGAATTTCAATTTCTCCCCACCCTTGCCAACACCTGTTATCTGTCTTTGATTATAGCCATTCCAGTGCATGTGAAGTATACCTCATTGTACAATAATTTTTATTTATGTTTCCCTAATGACTAATAACATTCAGCATCTTTTCATATATTTATTGTTCATTTGTTTTTCTTCTTTGGAGAAATATTTATTCAAATTGCCCATTTTTCAATCGAGGTGTCTTTTCTATATTGATTGTTAGGAAGTTTTTATATATTCCTGATACATATTCCTTATAAGGTTTATGACTTGCAATTATTTTCTCTCATCTGTGGGTTGTTTTCTTCACTTTTTGATTATGTCTTCTTAAGCACAGGAGTTTTTCATTTTGGTGAAGTTTAAATTATTATTTTTTGGCTTATTCTTTTGGTGTCATATCTAAGAAGACTGTCTAAAGTGTCATGGAGATTTACTCCTATGTTTTCTTCTAAAAGTTACATACTTTCATCTTTTACATTTATATCTATAATCTATTTTGAGTAAAGTTTTGTGTTTATTCCAGACTTTTGTTTTAACTTCCTTCTTTTGGATGATAAAGGGTTGTCCTTCCCTAAAAGAACATACATTCTGATTAATTCATAAGTGGAGATAATAGATTTTACTTTATTTTTATGTATTTTAAAGTATAATTTATTGATTATGATATTATATTTGTCCCTATGTTTTCTCTCCTTTATCCCCCTCTGCCCTGCACCCTCCACCCTCCAGTATTTCCCCCTCCCCCATTAGTTCATGTCCATGGGTTGTACATATAAGTTCTTTGGCTTCTCCATTTCCTATACTATTCTTAACCTTCCCCTGCCTATCTATACCTACCAATTATGCTTCTTATTCCCTGTACTTTTCCCCCCATTCTCCCCCTCCCCATCCCTACTGATAACCCTTTCTGTGATCACCATTTCTGTGATTCTGTTCCTGTTCTAGTTGTTCACTTTGTTTTTGTTTTTGTTTCTTAGTTTCAGTTGTTGATAGTTGGGAGTTTGTTGTTGTTTTACTGTTTATAGTTTTTGATCTTCCTTTTCTTAGATAAGTCCCTTTAACATTTCTTATAATAACCGCTCGGTGATGATGAACTCCTTTAACTTTACTTTATCTGGGAAGCATTTTATCTGCTCTTGCATTCTAAGTGATAGCTTTGTGAGATAGAGTACTCTTGGATGTAGGGCTTTGCCTTTCATGATATTGAATACTTCTTTCCAGCCCTCTCTTGCCTGTAAGGCTTCTTTTAAGAAATCTGCTGATAGCATTGTGGGAACTCCTTTGTAGGTAACTGTCTCCTTTCTTCTTGCTGCTTTTAAGATTCTCTCCTGGTCTTTAATATTGGATTATGTAATTATGATGTGTCTTGGTATGTTTCTTCTTGGATCCAACTTCTTTGGGACTCTCTGAGCATCCTGGACTTGCATGTCTAGTTCCTTCACCAAATTGGGCATGTTTTCCTTCATTATTTTTTCAAATAAGTTTTTAATTTCTTGCTCTTCCTCTTCTCCTTCTGGTGCCCCCATGATTCAGATGTCAGGACATTTAAAGTTGTCCCAGATGTTCCTCAGCCTCTCCTCATTTTTTTGAATCCCTGTTTCTTCATTCCGTTCTGGTTGGATGTTTATTTATTGCTTTTGTTCCAAATCATTGATTTGAGTCCCAGTTTCCTTTCCTTCACCGTTGGTTCTCTGTATATTTTCTTTTATTTCACTTTGAATAGCCTTCATTTCTTCCTTCATTTTGTGACCATATCAATAATTTCTGTGAGCATCCTGATTACCAGTGTTCCAAATTCTGCATCTGGTAGTTTGTCTATCTCCTCATCACTTAATTCTTTTTCTGGAGTTTTGATTTGTTCTTTAATTTGGACCATATTTCTTTGTCTTGGTGCACCTGTTAGTTGTAAGGGGCAGAGCCTTAAGTATTTGCCAGGGCAGGGTAACCCACTTCACTATGTTGTGGAGCTGTATGTGGGGCAGGGGTCAGAGAGGGAACAATGCTGCTTACTAGCTTGTTTGACTCTTGTCCTACTTTCTGTCACTTCCCTTGTTTCCCACAAGTGGATTGTACCCTTTCAGGTGCCAGTTCCCAGGTCGGGGGGGCTTGTGTGTATCCTAGGATCCCATGGACCTATCCAACAGACTCTCTTGTGAGACTGGCAGTCTCCTGCCATAAGCCGCACAGGTTTTTTACAGCCAGAGTTTTTGAGGCTTTATTTCCCCACACTAGGACTGTAGGTTGTGTGGTCTTTCTCACTCCTCAATTGTTCTCCACTTATTCGCATGTGAATGTGGGAAATCCACTTGCCCTGAATCACCAACCACTGCCTTACCTGAGAGTCCTCTCTGCCCTGGCTTCCCATCTCCACCCCCCGCCCCCAGCATGGATGAATATTTCTTCTTTAACTCCATGGTTGTCAGACCTCCATGCACTTTGATTTTCTGGCAGTTCTGGTTGTTTTTGTTTTTAAAATGATTCTTATCTTTCTTTTATTTGTGCGAGAAAGTGAAGTATATCTACCTACGCCTCCATCTGGGCCAGAACAGGAAGAAGACAAGACATAGATTTTAAATGAAGTAATATTTGCATCCCTTTCTCCTCATTTTAGGCAGTGACTTTATAGTTATCTAACGTTAGGTATTTTTTAATATATGAATTAAAACACCTAACAGAAACCTTTCTAATATTGGCTAGAGAGACCGGTGATATGGGCAAGAATATAATTTTATTATTTTTTTCTTTTTTTCAGGGGCACAGGATGTTTGAGTATCTATGATTGAATGCAGCTAAACAGTTTTCCAGGGCTCAAGAATAGGTGGCATAGGTCACAATATGCTAACTTTTCACAGAAAGATGATAAAACTGCCTGATAAAAATGCATAAAAACAAATAACTTCAAATTATAGGAAAGGTTGTACTTAAAGACTTACTCTTCTCATATCTCCTCATAAACTCTTGCTTCTTATGATTTATTAAAACAATTGGAGGATCCATAATACAAAAAGATTTTTTAATGTAGTGAAAAGCATGACTTTTGTCCAAGTTACTGGTTTGAACAAATCTGAGATGCAGTATTGCCTCCTCCTCTGACCAGGAGACATCACCCAGTCAATACTGATTTCTGAGATCAAGAAAGCTAGGATGGACTTTATTATTTCTAAATATTGCTAGAACCCTGGATGGGCTCAGGCAACTAGGCAGAGATCCTGGCCACAATCATATGCAGCTTGTCCATTTCCAGCTGCCACAATACCTTGCTTGCCATTTATATTATTACCAAGGGACTCAGGTTCACTATAAAAACCAAGCATGGCCTTTCTCAAACATTAATCTAAAATGTTGAGCATTTCTTCTAAGTAGAATATGTTAATACCTTTAATACATACTATAAATCATATTAAATATTGTAACTTATCAAGTAAAGAAGCCATGCCTTATTATAAATATGTGACAGGGTGTACAAAAACAAAAGTTACAACAATATGTGAATAAGTAACAGGTGTTATTGTGCAAATATAATTTAGGGGTCAGCTAAATAGAAGCAAGTGGTTTTGCATTGCCACTGAACCCAAAAGAAAGTCAAAGTGTGACCACGGCATTTCTGCATACACAGTGGAGTAACTCTCCAATGGAGGAACCCAACCCCCCTGTTCTTCAACAACAGCGTTATGGTACAAGAGTGACAACAGCCTTGGAAGTAGGATATAATAAGATAGCCCTTAGGCAGAATATACATTTTATTAGAATTGCAGCTGTACAGGAAATTATCTGCAGATGCTAGTGGCTAGCACCTGGTGATCCTGAGATAAATTTGACTCAGAATTTTGGAGAAAGCAGGTCCTTGTACCAGTCAAGTAACTAGAACTATTTTACTAGAAAATAGTCAATACTTTTTGTTATGTCCCAATATAAAACTCAATGAGAATAAAAAATGGTTTATCAGTAAATGTTTGCTGAATAAAACATGTAATATCCACAAATATAAAATGGATAACAATATCCCTTACCATCTTCCCAAATATAAGAAATTAGAATTCTCTTTTTTCCTATTTCCTACATAACATGTAATTTGCTATATTAAACTTCACAGTAACTTTTTATTTGGGTATTATTATCTTCATTCCCCGAGGTTAAATTAGAGATTAAAGAAATTATCCAATGTTATCTGGATTAATTAAAAGATCTACAATCAAACCCAGATATACCTGATTCCAAAGCTTATTTGATTTGTCAAGTGACAATTTTAAAACTCTACTTAGCTGCCTACAGTTGTGCATTTTTTCATGCATCAACATTTTCAAACAGTAAAATTCTCTGTTTACACTACCAATTCTCTCCTGTCACTTGAATATACCTTTCCTCACTGGTAGTGTCATGAAGAGGTGGAAAATGAAGAAGGAGGAAGAGGGTTTTCGGTTTTTTTCCCTCTAGAGCAAGTTTGGAATTTGAATGAAGGTTGAAATGAAGAATGAGATACAAAATAAAATGGATAAACTCTTAATCTTCAAAAAAGATTTCAAGAAACCCCATAAGCCAGAGTACTGGGACAAGTCAATGTGAAAGAGATTCACAGTCATAGAAAGGAGAGACTTGTCTCAGTTACTGTATATTGACTTATAAACTGTGAATAATAACAGAGATTTATAGTCTGACGTTTTTTGGACTGTGTTTAGCCAAGACATTCTTAGTTCAAGCCAAATATTACATACATAATAAAATAACATAACAATTCTGTTTCTGTTCTTGTTATTGTTTCACTAGAAAATATACTCAGTATCCTACATTCATGATCTTTTCTTCCTTGGATATCTTAAAATCAATGATTTTGTGTATCTCCACTTAATATAGATTAAGATTTATAATTATGTTTTGAATGAAATATAACCCTTGAAGTCTATGGCCACATTTCGACCTCCTCCATGGCTTCACTCAGTACCCAACAAACAGCATTATGTGTATGAGAACTACTCACAGTGTTGGCCAAAAGCTATTGATTGACCATCTGCTAAGCGAAGAAATGTGTACAATTACCTGCGTGCCTTATTTCTGGGTGCCTAACTTCAATCTCTCTCATTAGGTAATTGATTTATTTATTGTTGTATCTGTAGTACCTGAAATCCAGCACAGGCAGAATAAATATGTTGGATGAAAGGACCTTTTACTCTTCCAACTATAGATTGGGTCCTGTTGGGTTTTGAAGTAGATTTTTATGGCATTTGGTAAAGTTTGGTAGCATCCATATAAAAGTACTTGACACAGAGCCTGGTAACCTGTAATCTCTCTGTGAAGACAGAATGCCTGTATGGAAATTCTGGCTTTGTCTCCTACTAGAAGGCTTAATGGGGAAACATATCTCCTCTATCCCTCGATTTCTGTATCTGTATACCACAGGTAATACCAATACCTATTTCATAGTATTATTGTGAGTATGAAATGTTTAAGGAAGGAAGGGAGGGAAGGAAGAAGGGATGGAACAAATGGAGAAAAAAATTAGTACTGTGTTTTGCTCATAATAAAAATTTTATTAATTTTATAAGTATAAATTTTATTAGTGCCTAGGGACTAGAAATTACCTTCAGCTAGATAGTATGTAAATTAACCTCTTTAAAATAAAGGTGTTGAGCTCTCTTATCTCTTCAGGAAAAAAAAGTTACAACTGAGATGCAGAATTTTCTAAGAAACAGAATAAGAAATGTCAGTCATAGAGAAATAAATCAATTAAGACTAGAAAATAGTTTAGCAGCAAGAAGGGACATATACAAGCATGCACGCTCTTTTGTTTTTTCCATATGCCCAGATGATGCAATGTTCAACATAAACTTATGTGACCTCCTAGACATGGGTCTGGCCTTCTGGAATGGTGAGAATGAGATTCTGAAGAGTTGTGTTTTATCCATGTTTTACTCATAATAGTTAGCCTTCTTGAGCACTTACCACATCACAAGTACATGTCTAATGCCTTTAAATTTTTACTTATTTAATCAGTGCAAGAACCCTATAAATAGTTAATATCCTATTTTACAAATGGGGAAAATGAAACAAAAATGCTTGTACCCAAGGTCATGTAGCCAGTAACTGGCCAAGGATCAAAATCCAAGAGGTCTGGCTCTGGAGTGTGTTCCTTAAACAAAGCATATTCTGCAGAATACATTTTAAATTTTCATTTCTTTGACCCTTCTTTTAACTCATGGAGAATGGACTGTCTCTACCATGTTTGTAAATCCACACATTTTCTGACTTGGCTGATTATCTTCTGTTCCAGACACTCTTTAATGTTTCTTGATGCCTCATGTTTATTTGCTTGCTTTTCTGGGTTATTATACCTTGAACCATTATACCTTGATGTCTGGAGCCTGCATATTTCTTATTCCTCCTTACGTATCTGGACCTTTGATGACTGATACCTGGCTTTTTATTTTCAAATTACCTATCATTGTTTTACTTACCATAGTCTATCTAAATACTAAGTGATTTTTAATACTCTGTCTAGCTAGCCATCTATCTGTTGTGGAATAACTCCCATGCCACTTCTTCCCTGAATTCTGTTTAACATGGTCATTTACAGGCTCAACAGAATAGACCAAGATGGTGTGACTTCTGGTTAGTATCAGTATACATTATCTATGTATATTTTAGCCTAATACCTTCTATCTTATGCTAAATAACATGGGAAGATTACAGCAAAAAGATGTTTATGTGTCTTGTAAGGAAGGTTATATACAATACAGAAGTAAAAATGCATGTTTAACAATATTTTTGACTATTATATAAAAAATAAGATTTCACATTTGAATAGAGTTTTCAGTTACAATTTCACAAAATTTTCACATTTATTTCTCTCTAATTGGAACTCCCTTGTAGGTAACTCCTGCTTTTATCTTGCAGCTTTTAGGATTCTTTCCTTGTCTTTAAGCTTTGCTACTTTAATTATGATATGTCTTGGTGTAGACCACTTTGGGTCCATCTTGTTTGGATCTCTTTGTGTTTCCTGGACTTATGTGTCTTGTTCCTTCACCACATTAAGGCAGTTTTCTGTTATTGTTTCTTCAATAAGGTTCTTGATCCCTTGCTCACTCTCTTCTTCTGGCATTCCCATGATGCAGATGTTGTTATGCGTCATGTTGTCCCAAAGATTTCTTAATCTTTCTTTTTTCTTTTTAATTCTTTTTTCTTTTTGCTGCTCTGCTTGGGTGCTTTTTTTCTTCTTCTACCTTGTCTTCTAAATCACTGATTTCATCCTCTGCTTCATCTAAGCAACTGTCTATCCCTTCCAGTGTATTATTTATTTCAGATATTACCTTCTTTATTTCTGACTGGTCCTTTTTTATGGTTTCTATGTCTTTTTTCATGCTGTTGAGTACCCTTAAAATCATTACTTTAAACTCTATATCTGACAAATTCCTTGCTTCCTTTTCATTTAGTTCTTTTGGAGGATTCTCTTGTTCTTTCATTTTCATTCCTCTCCTATTTCTTTGTCTTTCCATTTTGGTTGCCTCTTTGTTTTTGTTCCTATGTGTTAGACAAAGCTGGAAACACTCTGGTGCAACCCTATGTCAGATGCTGCCTGTGACTGGCGCTGGGCAACCTGTTTGGAACCCTCAGTGACCCACAGCTTGTGGCTCCCTCTGCTGGGCTGGCTGTGTGCAAAAAGAACCAGGCTGCACATCAAGACCTGGGGAAAAGTCATCTAAGCCAGAGCTCCCATAGATCCACCTTAGTTGTTAACTTAATCACTGATATAGCCTCAAGCTGTACTCAACAGCCCTGCTTAAGTTTCACAGGGTGGGGCAGAGTAATTCCTGTGGCAGGGAATTGCTTACCCTGAGGCTGATACCACTTGGATAGGAATGCTCTGCCTAAGAAAGATGGTTTCTGCAATCTGGGGAATGACTCAGCAGAGGAATCCTGGCTCCTGTTCCTTCAGTCCTCTCCCAAAAGCCACCAACCCCAGACCTTCCTCATGCACCTCTGATCTACTCTGCCCTCCCGCCATAGGAATCCAGGGTAAGTGAATGAAAACAGAATTTTGTGCATTGACCCTTTAAGAGGCTCTCTGAATCTCCACCCATCTCTCCCTGGCAGATAGAAACCTCACTGCCTTTCACAGCTGAATGTTATCTGGGTTCCTTTCTCGGCTCTTGTGCAGGGGAACCCAGCTGGGGGTTTAGACCCCACTCTTCTCAGGGGGAAATGCCTGGACACTGAAATATTCCTCCAGAACTTCAGCTGCTACCCATGGTAGTCCAGCCAGCCCTCTTGTGCCTCCTGCACACTCACTACCTGTCTTGCTGTGGTGAGGTGGTTTCTTCTGTCTGTCGTTGGTTATGAGGTTTTTCTCGAGTTATCATTTGGTTGGTTAATCAGGATGATTTCTCTACAATTTAGTTGTAATTTCAGTTTGGCCCGGGGAGGAGGTTTGTGCAGCTTCCACTTATTCCCCCACCATCTTGGATCCTCTCAGTTATAATTTCACACAATTTTTACATTTATTTCTGGTAACAAGCTCTGATAGTAATGTGATTATTGTCTTTAGTAATTAGGACTATTGCTATGGGTGTCCCTGAGGAACCTGGAAATGAGGAAAATATTCTATTTTCTTCAAGTATTAGTTTTTAAAATCAACATTTATTAGATAAGGAGAGAGATGAGCAAAGTCACCCATAAGATTCAACTCAAACTTAAAAATCACTATACTTAAACAAATAGTGTCAAAATGGGCCTTGGTCAGCTGTGAAGATAGAAATAATTATTCACAGAGAATAATATTGAAAACAAGTATTATTCCAAGCACTGTCCAGAAGAGAGAGCCTTTAAAATGACTTTGGACTATTACAGCTCCATTGGTAAGACTGAACCTTGCTATTGTGACATTAAAACATAAGGTTATGTGAACCTGATACTATTAACACTTCAATTTAGCAAATCCATTTTTGTGCTGCATCCACAGTTACCAAATATCCTAATTAAGATTTGGCTTCCCCTGTAGATCTGCCTACAGGAGGAAAAGGACTGACTGTGCAGCTTTGAGTATACTGGGTTATAGGATAGTTATTAGTTGAATACTTTGGTTGCAAGGAACAGAAATCTGCTTGTGCTAGCTTAAAAAAAACAACTAAATATGAATATGTGAATTGACAATGAAGATATTCCACAGGAAATGGAGTGTGCCTTGGAATTTGTGGGGATGCATGCTGACGGGTCTCAGAAGTGGCCTAAAATGAGAAACTGGAAAGCCACAGAGAACCCATAAAACCCTCCCTCTCCTGCTCTCATTTTCCTTCTCCACATGGATGCTTCCTTTTTCATTTTCTGTAAACAATTACTTCTGTTTCTCTAGACTACATGGGAATTAGAAGATTACTATTTAGCATTTCCCTAGCATACTGTTTTTAAGTTTAGCCATACAAACAGAAAATTTTATTTTCTTTCTTTTTTATTATTGAAGTATAATTGACCTATACTTATTACTCACAGGCCTGTGGACCCAGGGCCTTCCTCATGTGCACTCCTTAGATGAGATCACCATGAAGCATACAAAAACTCTGCTCTCTTTGGTTTAAATTGACCAGTTGAGTCTTAGCCTAGGAACCCCAAAGAACTATATGCAGGGACCCTAAAAAAGACATGCGACTCAGGTCTTGACACTGCCTGCACCCTGCCATGATCTCCAGGTGTGGACCCTCAAGGTGTCTGTGTACCTGTGAGTCCAGGACCTGTGAATAATAAAATTTTCTATTTAAATTTCCCTTGCTGAACCACTGTTCACCAACCAACACCATGGAGCTCCACTTAACAAAACTTAATTTAACAAAGTCACAAAATATATGAATTTTGGAACCAGTTTCTTAATTTCTGCAAAGTTTCCTTGAATATTGTTGGAATTATGTTGAAACTATACATCAGTCTGGGGAGAATCGGCATCTTAAAATTTTGAGTCTTCTGACAAATGAAGAAGATTGATCTCTCCATTTCTTAGGATCTTCTAAAAAAAATCAGTAAAATTTAGTAGTTCTTAGGGTACAGAATTTGCACATTTTGTACCACACTTATTCCTGCATATGTTATACTTTTGAATCTATTGTAAGTGGTATTTTTATTCCACTTTTCAATTGTTTGTTGCTAGTACATAGAAATTCAATTGTTTTTCTATATTGATCATGTATTTTTTTAATGTTACTGAACACAGTAGTTATAGTAACTCTGGGTGTGTTATTTCACATTTTCTTTGTAAACAGGTTATCTGTGAATAAAGGCAGCTGTAACTCTTTTCTCTCTGGATACCTCTTATTCCACTTTTATTATTGCACTGGCTCAAAATTCCATTGAAATATTAAAAAGAAATGATGAGAATGGATATTCTTTCATTCCTTCCTGACTTTAGAAGGAAAGCATTCAGTCTTTCAATATTAAATATGATGTTAGCTGTAGGTTTTTTTGTATATACCCTTTGTCAGGATTAGGATGTCTTCTTTTATTCCTAACTTCCTCAGAAGTTTTATCAGGAATGGATGTTGGATTTTGTCAAATGCTTTTTCTACTGAGATGATCACATGTTTTTGTTGGTGTTGGCTGTGTTTTTAGTTTGGTAATAAGTTGGACCAAAATTATTTCTTTTATACTGTTAAACTAAACTTGCAGTCCAGAGCTTTAACCATTTAACTATGATATATTATTTTTATATGTTATTGGATATGATTTGTGAGTTCTTTAATTGATGATTTATGCTTATTTGTTTATAAGGCATATTGGTCTTTTTTTTTTTTTAATATCTTTGGTCCATATCAGGATAATACTCACTTTTGGAATGATTTGGGGGAAAATGCATTTTTATACTATTGTAATGGAATTGTTTTCTTGAATTGCTTTTCAGATTGTTTATTGACAGATATTTTTGTGTGTTGATCTTGTATCCTGAGACATTGCTGGATTCATTTGTTAATTCTAATAGCTATTTTGTGAATTCCTTAGGTTTTTCTAAATGTAGGATCATGTCATTTGCAAAGAGATAAATTTCTTTTTCCAATTTGAATGCCTTCTATTACTTTTTATTGCATATTTTCTTTTGCGAGAACTTCCAGTACAACATTTAATAGCAGTGGCATGGGAGCATCATTTTCTATTTCTCATCTTAGGGTAACGCTTTTAATTATTCACTATTAAATATATTGTTAACTGGGTTTTCCACATATGCTCTGTATCATATTGAAAACTTTTCTTGTATTCATGGTTTTCTGAGAATTTTTATCATGAGTGTTGGTTTTTGTTAAATGCTTTTACTACATTAATTGAGACGATTGTTTTTCCCATTCATTCTATTTATGTGGTATATCACATTGATTGTTTTTTGTATGTTCAAACACTTTTGCATCCCTGGGGTAAAGCTCACTTTTTCATGGCTTATACTCCTTTCAATATGCTAGTGTTTTCTTGAGGAATTTTCTATCTATATTCATAAGGGATATTGACCTATAATTTTCTTTAAACAATGTATTTATCTGACATCTGTGTCAAAGTAATACTGGCCTCCTTCAGTGAGATAGAAAGTCTTACCTTTACACTCTTCTTACCCTCAGCCTCACCCTAACCCTCACCCTCACCTTCATCCTTATCGTTATCATCATTATTCTTCTCCTTCTACTTCAGGAAGTTTGAGAAGTATTGGTCTTAATTTTTCTTTAAATGTTGGGTAGAATTCACTATTGAAGGCTTCTGTTCTTGCGCTTTTATGTGTTAGATGTTTTTCTTTTTTTATTACATTTATTGGGGTAACATTGATTAATAAGTTTACATAGGTTTCAAGTACACATTTCTATAATGAATGATCTGTGTATTCTATTGTGTGTTCACCCACACTATGGCTCTTTTTCTTTTTTTTTTATCATTTTTTACTGTTATTACGTTATAGTTGTCCCAATTTTTCCCTCTTTGCCCTCCTCCACCCATCCCACCCCCTGCTTCCATAGTCAATTCCTACACTGTTGTCCATGTCCATGGGTCATTAATACATGTTCTTTGACTGTGGTTGTTAACTTTTCCTGTCTGAATCATTTCACTGAGCATGATAATCTCAAGGTCCATCTGGGTTGTCACAAATTGCAGTATTTCATCTTTTCCTATGATTGAGTAGGAGTCCATTGTATATATGTACCATATCTTCTTTATGCAATCATCTATCAAGGGGCTTAATATCCAAAAAAACAATGCATGCAACTCAACACCAAACAATCCAATTTAAAAATGGGCACAGGACCTCAACAGCCACTTCTCCCAAAAAGACATACAGATGACCAACAGATATATGAAAAGATGCTCAACTTCACTAGCTATTAGGGAAATGCAAATCAACACTACATGGAGATACCACCTCACACCTATTAGAATGGCTGTTGTAAGCAAGACAAGTAATAACCAGTGATGGAGAGGTTGTGGAGATAAAGGAACCCTCATTCATTGCTGGTGGGGCTGTAAACTGGTATAGCCACTATAGAAAATGATATGGAGTTTCCTAAAAAAATTAAAAGTAGAGTTACTATATGATACATCAAACAGTCTTCTGGTTATCTATCCCCAAACTTATGAAAACATTTATTCTCAAAGATAGACGCTTCCCTGTGTTCATTGCAACATTATACATAATAGAGCCAACACATGGACACCACTGAAGTGTTCTTTCATGTTTGTTAGATGGGTTTTAATTAATGATTCAAAGTCTTTGTTGTTAGGATACTTAGATTTTCTATTTCTTCTTTGGTCCACTTTGTGTTTTTAGAAATTTATTTGTTTCATGCAGTTTATCTCACTCGTTGGCATATAACTGTTCATAGTATTCTCTTATAATCCTTTTAGCTCTGTAAGGTCAGTAGTAACGAGCTCATTTTCATTTCCAATTGTTTTTAATTTTCACCTCATTATAAATCTATCCAGTGGTTTGTCAGTTTTGTTGATCTTTTTATTTCTATTTATTTATTTATTTTTGTTTCTTGGATTGTATAGGTTTCAAGCGTACATTTCTATGATACAAGGTCTGTCTGTATATTGCATTGTATTACCTTTGGGGCCTTTCTACAACACAAACTTTTGGTTCTATGTATCCTTTCTACTGTTTTCCATTATCTTCTTTTTGTTTATATCTGCCCTAATATTTTTATCCTTCCTTCTGTTAGCTTTGTATTTTAGTGCTCTTATTTTCTAGTTTTTTAGGTGTAAAATTATGTTGCCGACTTGAGATTTTCTTTTTATATATTGGTATATTTATACCTGTAAGTATTTCTCTAAGCACTGTATTCTCTGCATTCCATAAATTTTGGTATGTTGTATTTTCATTTTAATTTGTCTCAAAGTAATTTCTAACTCCCTTTGTCATTTTTTCTTTGGCCCATTGATTATTTACAAATATATTGTTTAATTTCCACATGCTTGTTAATATTCTAGTCTTTTATTTGTTATTGATTTCCAGTTTTTCTTTCATTATTTTGAGGATTTTATTATTTCAATCTTTTTATACTGAAATTTCTTTTGTGGCCTAACATATGGTCAGACCTAGAGAATGTCTCTTGTATACTTGAGAAAAGTGTATATGCTGCTGTTGTTGGGTAGAGGGTTGCCATTATGCTTATGTCTAGTTGGTATAATGTTATTCCAGTCACCTATTTCCTTACTGATCTGTCAAGATATCCTATCCATTACTGGCATTGGTGTACCAAAGTCTCCAACTAGCATTGTAGAACTGTTAATTTCTCTATTGAATTCTGTCAATTTTTACATTTTGTATCATCAGTTACAGACAGCTAGTGTGGAAATCTCAAGCCATAATTATGTATTTCTCTGATTTTCATTTCAGTTTTATCAGTTTTTGTTTCATGTATTTTAGAGCTCTACATTTAGAGTTATTTTTTTCTTCTTAGATAATTGACCACTTTATTATCACAAACTGTTTCTCTTTCCTCTGGTAGTAATCCTTTTTCTGACTTTATTTTGCTGAATATTAGTATAGCTTTTGGCTTTCTTTTGATTAGTATTTTCATGGTAGATATTTTTCCTCCTTTTCCTTTTAACCTGTATATGTCCTTATATTTAAAATGGACTTGTTATAGAAGTCAAGCAGTTACGTTTTAGTTTTTTATCCAATCTAACAATCTTTATATTTTAAATGATATATTTAGGCTGTTTATACTTAGTGTAATTATTGATATGGCTGGATTAAAATCCACTATCTTGTTTTCCCCTATTTATTATCTCTACTTTTTTCTCTTTTCTGCTTTAATTTTCCATTTTTATGATTCAGTTTTCTTTACTGTTACCTTATTATTTTTATCAACTTTTAAAAATTTATGTACTGGCTGGTGTGACTCAGAAGATTGAGTGCTGGCCTGTGAGCCAAAGGGTTGCTGGTTCGATTCCCAGTCAGGGCACATGCCTGGGTTGTAGGCCAGGTCCCCGGTGGAGGGTGTGTGAGAGGCAATGACACATCAATGTTTCTCTCCCTCTCTTTCTCCTTCCCTTCCCCTCTCTGTAAAAATAAATAAATAACATATTTAAAAAAATAAAAATTTCAGTGGTTATCTTATATTTTAAAATATTTATTAATAATTAATGATATTGTATCTTTATATTTTATTATAGTGTCTTAGGTTTATAAATACCTTAAAAATATTCTTATTTCCTCCTTTCATTCTTTATAATATTTTTGCTATGCACTTTTCTCTTCTCTACTTTAAACACACACACACACACACAACCTTTGCTTCTATTTTTGCTTCATTCATTTAGTTATTTTAGAAATATTAAAAATATTTTACCTTTATTGTCTTATATTTTCCACTTTTTATATGTACATCTCAAATTTTGCCTGTTATCATATTTCTGAAGAACTGCTTTTAACATTTCTTGTAATGCAGATCTTCTGGCAATATATATTCTCTCTCTCTCACTCTCTCTCTCTCTTTCCACCCCACCCCCACCTTTCTCTCTTTTGCTCCTAAAATGGTCTTTATATCTTTTTCATTTTTAACATAAAATCTTACTGAGTATACATTATTTTTAACACTTTGAATATAGTACTCCATTGCCTTTTGGCTTGAGTGTTTAATGTAATGAATAATAAGTTTATTTCTAGTGATAATAGCAAATATGATAAAAATAAAATTTTATATAATGCTCACTGTTTTAAACAGTTATAATAGCTTTCAAATATTATTTATTTGTACCTAATTGTTTTTAAAATTTATTCAACAAGATGAATTGAACTGTCCTGTACATTTTTAAAAGAATAAATATACATACATACTTGTATATGCATGCATGTATGTTAAAAGGAAAAGAGGTAAATGACTAGTGACAAAAGTTAACAGAGATGTACTGTAAAGACTAATGATCGTTTAACTTAGAAAATGAGAGATTGTTGAAATTATGAGTAAAATTATTTTTTGCAAAATATTTACAGAGTTGTAAACAGCTTACAAAGGGTTGCAGAGTAAAAGGCAGTTGAAGGGGAGATAGGGTGATATAAAGTTTGTCTTTTGAAGAGTTTGCATGGAGAAATAAAAAAGCATGCAAATGATGAGCATAGTTATAAGATTATAAATATAGAATACTAAATTTAAGCATTTAGTATTAATGCTGAGGCCTTTACAGACATTATTTCAATTAATTATCTATCTCTTATCAGAATATTTTGAAGGAAATTGTATTAATTATGTCAATTTTACAAATAATGAAATCGAGCCATAATAAGATTAAGTAACCTATCTGTATCTTGAGAGCTTTATTAAAAAAATTAGTCCCTCCCTCTTTTCCTCTCCACCTCCCTCTCTCTTCCTGCCTCTGCCCACCCCCTGCTGGCAACCAGAAATTCTGAAATTAAGTGAATGCAAGTTCTGTTTATTTGTCTTGGTTGAGATAGATTGGGCATTACAATTTTTAAAAAATTTTATTTAAAACTTTAGAAGTCAAATGTGAATTAAAGTTTACCTTATTACAATTGCCAACTGAAGAATAAATGGTAAAGGTAATTTGGAGAACAATTTGGCAATATCCACCAAAATTTTAATGCTCATTTCTTTTTATTGCAGATAGGTATTTCTGAGAATGGCTGTCCCAATGTGATGATGACATTCTTCCACCAAAGGTAAGGAATGTGTTCCCTACCCTTTCAATTAGACAGATCTTTGTGAATGCCTGAACCCACTTGATGTAATGGAAGTGATGTTGCATGACTTTCCAGAGTAGAAACAATAGAGCTTCCTTTTGACTTTTCCCCTCTCTTGAGAAACTTGCTCTGGAAACCAAGCTACCATATTGTGAAGAGTCCCAGGCCACATGGAAAGGCCAAGAACAGGTATTTAGCTGAGAGCCTGGGCCAACCTCACAGCTGACCATCAGCCTCAAACATAAGTTATATTCTAGCTCTTGACTGTAAGTCTTGCTGCAGATGCCTTAGGCATCATAGTGCAGACATAAGCCATCCCCATTGTTCCCTGTTTGAATCTTGGACCCAGAGAAACCATGAAAGATAGTAAATGATTATTGTGTGTAGCCATGAAATTTTGAAATAGTTAGCTACACAAGTATAAATAACCAAGATGCCTTTGTTCCAGTAATTCCACATATGTTATATACTCAAGAAGAACTCTTGCACAATAGGGCATATACAAAATGTTTGTTGGATCATAATTTGTAAGGGCAAGAAACTTATAAAAATGAAAACTAAATATCTATGAAGTAGGAACTGAGTAAAAAGTCTAAGAATATACATATTATAAAACACTCTGGCATAGTTTTAAAAAATCAAATGTATCTATGTGGAGCATTTTTAAAATCATGCTGTTGGATAAAAACAACAAGGCACAGAAGGGAATATGACATTTATATAAAACACATGCATACATGCCACCAAAATAATATTATATATTTTATACTGGGATATAAAAGTAAGTGAAAATTGGTGTGTGATGCACTAGTCTACTGCATAGATAAAGAATAGTTTCATAAATTCAACCTAATAGGAATCAAATAGAAAGAGGGAGAAGTAATTTGGGGACCTGTATATGCCAGTGATTAACCTATGAGTCTCTTTGATATTATTTTATATACCTCTTGTAATAATCCTCTTAAGCATATGTTATTATGTATTTTAGAGAAGTTAAACTAGGGTAAGAATACTTAATGCATGGTGCACAAAATAACCATGGTTGGTCAGCTGCGTAATTGCTTCTAGAGAGTCTATTTTCTGTCTGCTTAGTACATGAGGGCCTTTTAAAGGTGCATAGTGCTTTCAAAATGTATCTTTAATAAGTAATTTATTAAATATTCCAGTTTCTTCATGCCCATGGATAAGGGGCTAATCAGATGTATTGCATAATTTCTTTAACTGAAGTTTTGAAAGCACATTGTAGTTTGAATCAAACTAAATGAACATCAGTTAGTGGTCTCTGGTTATTTCTTGCTTCCTTTATTTCAGTAGATATTTCTGTTGTACCAATAAATGGACATGTTTAAAGTAAGGTATTTCAGAATTCTTCAGAGTTTTCTTTGAGGATTATGGAGAATGATATAGAAAGTTTTTATGTCTGTTGTGAAAAAAAGAATGCCAAATGCTACTTGTATGAAGTTTGTTTATTTATTGATACCAAGTCTACAGGTATCAATGCTACAGATCATCTTGCTGAGAGTAAACAGAGTTTGGGTATGACTTGACTGAATTCTCATTACCATGTGTCAGGGAACTGGAGCTTCCTCTATGGTGGCCTCATTCAGACTTACATGCACTCCTGAAGTCTTGATGCAGCCGTGTGACTATGCTTTGGTCCTGTGAGAAGTCGTTTAATTATATGTGGCATCCACATTTTGGCTTGTTAGTTTCAGTTCAGTTTCTTCTTCCTTGCAAACCAAGTATTTCTTGAAGAGCTAGATCTATTCTGGTCCTAAGTAAGTAGAGCAAAGAGTAAAGAAAGCAAAGCAGTTGTAAGTAGAAGGTACTAGAACAAAATCCCAGTGATGTGCAAGAGTATGAAGCAGTCAAGAAACAGTCAGAGGTCAAGGTGGCTGCTCACAAGTGTGTGCATGTATGTGTATACTATGTGTGCTGCATGTATACAGACAAATGTGAAACAAGAGATTGTGAAGAGGAATGGGAAGTGGAACAAGCAGCAAGTGATGAGATTATTTCTTAAGACAGGAACCAGGTAATATAGGCCTAAGGCATTAAGAATTTATATTCAAATTCTTTGTAATGCATTGATCTCCTTAATTCTTAGCTGCACTTTTCTTAACCGAGTATGATTTAAATCACTATGAACATTCAGGTACCCCAGTTTATCATCTTATGTCAATGTTATCCATCTTGTGCATATAGAGCTATGCTTTGTCACTTGGTCATTATGATACCCATTAGTTTTCTTGAACGTACTCTTTTCTATAATAACGAGTCAATGTCAAGAAATCTTGTGGCAAGATCTTGATATATTTTTAACTGGAGGACTCCTTTAAAAAATGAGTCAATGATGAAGGATTATCTTGTACTGAAGGAAAAAAAAGTGGGAAGGTAATGAATCTGGACTTTGACATGCCATATATCTTATGCAGGGACATTCAAGAATTGTTGAAGAATGTTGGAAATATTCCAGGAATCGTTGTGGCGGGATGATGGCCAGGTTGATGATGATGCATTGTCATTTTACTTTTGGAAAATCCTGTGAGGCTCGCTATGGAGTCTGGCAATAGCAATTACAATTACTGTACTTCATTTTATTCACTTGGGCAAAATAATGTCATTCCACTTAAAACATATAAAATTACAAACTAATAATAAAGCCCTCTTAATGGCCCTTAGAGTGAGGAGTTAACCTTGATGATGAAGCGATGTAAGGCTTAATAAACCTCATTTCTGGCCAAGTACCAGAGAGAATGAATTCCATATTATTCAGCTGCATGGATTCAATAATACCTGACTGCTGCCTGACACTAGCTAAATATGAGGTCTGAGCACAGTACTCACTCAGGTATGGGATCACCCAGGCTTTCCCTGCTACCCTCACAGTGCTTCCTTTTTGTTTTCTTTGTCATCAGATGACTGTCTGTGATGTAATCCTCAACTACTCTGCTGTGTGTTTGACTATGACTCTTCCACAAGGACAGTCACACTTATGGAAACAAATTAAGCACAGTTGAATGTCATAGACATCATGTGCTAAATGACAATAAACCTTGCATAATTATATGTAAACAGCCAATAGCAAGCTTTGTAGTAAATTGGGTAAATATAGTAGCATTTTATTCAAAGATCTTTTATAAAAGAAAATTGTTGAGCACCTCCACTTAGAGCTGTCACTTAAAAATTTATGAACTGTGGACATTAGTCAAATGTTATAGACCAGAAAAATTCATATTGTATAATTTTGAAGAAATGACATTGGACAAAGACCTCATGTAAGAATGCTTTTGCCTAACAATTCACTACAGTTCCTGTCTTTTAGACTCAGAAAAAAAATTTCGTTGTGGATATCCTGGCATAAAATAGAACTAAGGATATGAAATTATATGAGTAAAACTCTTGAGAGCATGGTATGTAAAATATACTGATGTATTTGTATACAATAAAATGGTGACTGTCCACCGGTACATTCTATGTATCACTTAACAAGGTAGCTCTCAGGAAGTTATTTAAGTGAGTCTGAAATCAGCGTAAGTATAATTAGTTGCATGATACAAATGTGTAATGGCCTTCTGCTGTGATATTTGAGGCAGAAGACATTCCTGACTTCCCTTAATGTATGTATTTCCATGGCTGGTGCTGGGTAACATCTTCCCTATGCAAGCTGAGCCAACAACATTCTCATCGCCCATTTCTTCTTCGGTTTGATCGATTTGATACATTTTTATTAGCCATGTTAGTTCTGTTTTATATAAATGATGACAGAAGTACATTTGTTATATAAATAATGACAATGGTTGGATTACAGTACAATCTAAGAGTCAGTTTACCTGTTTAGAATTTATAAGTATATCTAGGACTGGCAGGCACACAGTGAGGGTGTCATAAGAGGGGCTCTGTGCTCAGAGTTACAGGCTGAATTTCAGAGTTATGAGAAGGCTCCAAGGTAGTTTGTGGATTGCGAATGTGTTAGAGTTATGTGATCCACTTCCTATGTGAGACACTAAGACAGTAGTCAAGGGAATATTTTCACTACCCATTAAATGGAGAAGAATAGAACATTTGAAGGATGTTAGAGAGAGTACAAGTGAGCTGTCTGGGGCCCTAGAAGCCATCAGCTTGGACCATGTAATTGGAGACCAGTTGAGACTGTGCCCATGACAGCAGTTGCTGGTGTAGAAGAATGACAGCTGAAGAGCAGGGAGGAGTTTACAGCTCAGCAAGGCTGTGATGGATAGAAAACAGCCTCCAACCAGATTTTTGTCTCGTGAGATCATGATTAATTTAATCCTATATACCTATTACTATCCAAGCCATGGAAAAAGAAGGGAAAAAGGAAAAATCTTAACTGGTTAAGTTTAAACTTAAAATGGCTGAAAAAAATACTAGAGTGATCAAGCTTATCTGATGTTAACTAGATTGATTTTCTTTCTTTTTTGTTTTTTCCAATAGTCAGAAAGAAAGATGAAGTTAATATAAAAAATCAAATTATATTTTGCCAATCATAATTTTTGGCTTATAAAAAATAGAATATGATTAAAAAATGGGTTGAGTTTGAGAATTAGAGAATTTGGGTACCTATAACTTAAACTTATAAACAACTGTTCACAAATATTTCAATATTATTGGTTTAATGACAAGATATCTTGATACAACTTTATGATGGGGTTTATAATTGAAAATTAATGTTACTGACTTTGCAGCCAGGGTTCTTTGAAAATTCTGTTTTATTAAGTGTGTAATGTTTTAATGATAGAATGTGGAAAGAAGAATTGGGACATCCATGACCAAATTTTGAGCTATGGTGGCCTCAAGATAGCTTTAACTTCTTTATTTCTTTTATATAGCAATTTATACCAATTATGACAATTCATTTTAGCTAACAAAAGTGGAAACAAATAAAAATATGAAACTATGCTAATGAAATCAAAACAGATTATAAAATTTTTAAACAAATTTTAATATGAGTTGTTCCATGCAACATAATAAGACTTTACTTTTTCCCATTTAGGTCTCCACATTTTGCATTTTTGTTATTTCATGACCAATGTAAATGCCATAACCCAAACAACTCAGAGCAATAAATCAAGTAGGAGAAATTCATTATCATATAAACGTCTTAGAAATAATATTGAGTTTCAAATCATTGGACAGAGTAATAACCAAATTAGATATTATCAGACTTTACTAGTACAAAATATATGTTTCCATATTCTATTACTTGAATGTTTGAGAATTAAATGCCACTGGCAATGTTAAATTTGATTAGGGGTTTTAGGTCTACCGCTTAACAAGCTCAGCTATGAATATTAGCTTACTATCTTTTAGATCTAGGAAAACATTGGAGCATTACAAATGAGTTGGATTTTTTTTTTAATTTTATTTGATTTTTAAGAAATCACAGGACAGTGAAAGTACTAACAATAACAGAAATTAACAAAATTTTAATCCAATAATTAAGTGAAATGTACATTTTCCTGCACTGTGCCAGGTAAAATTCTGTACTCTGAGAAAATCCAATTATCAAGGCACTGTTTGTTCTCACAATGAAATAAGGTTTTACTTGGAGAGGAAAACATGAAAAAGGAATGCAGAATGCAATTTATTTCAATAGATACTTTCAAAGAGGGCTCAATGGACTGAGGATCCAAATTAGACAGAGAGAGCTAATAGACCAGCAATACAGAGTTGTCAGCAAAGATGTTTTCCCAGCAAAGGGACATATTCTCCAGGTTTTCCTTCATCAACGCTCCTTCTCTTGTCTCTCCTTCCCCTTTCTCTGTACCAACAACAGAATTGATGCCCCATGATGGAAAAAGCCTAGGCCCCAGAATCATGACTGATCAGGAACATTGTAATAGGACTAATATGTGAATATATTAGTCCATGGACATTCTGAGATAATTATTAAAGCAGCAAATACTACCCTAACTAATCTCTCAGTTCTACCTGAAGGGATCAAAAATGGTTCAAAGTTGACTCTTTAATCCTATATGGCTTTTCTCAGGGAGTGCAGACAGATGCAATGGGGGTAGAGTGAGGTGGAACAATTATGTATAGAAGGCAACATGAACAAAGGCATAGGAATCTGAATAAATGTTCATATAAAAATGTTTGCTATTATTTGATATGTCTTTCATATAAGGTATGAGGAGGAGAGAGGTATGATATAGACTCAAGAAGTAAGTATCCAAGGACCATATTATGAAGAAACTTACATTTCCATGCATAGACTTTGGGCTTTATCTTTAAGCTGGTTATTTCTGATGTACATTTCACAGAGTCATATAGCTAACTTAATTATTGCCACTGCCATTTTCTCAAGAAACAAAGAGAAAGAAAGAAAGAAAATTGGGGTTGATTATGAGCATTGAAGGAATATTGACCATTAATAGGAGTCAGTTGGCCAAGTGGGTGACCAATAACCAGGGCAAGTATTTTAGAATAACACTGGGGTTTAACTAAGATCGTGTACCAGAATGTTGTTATGTTGCCTATAGATAGATTTATTCAACAGGGCTTAGTAGCCATTGTATGGAAATATAAACGCTGACAAGGAAAATTGACTACAGATGTTACAATATAGAATAAGTCAGTATAATAGAGAATAAGTTAAGAACAGAAGTTATCCTATGGTAAAACAAACAAACTAACAGATAAAAAAAACCAACACTCAAGTCTCAATATGTGAAACATTATAAAGGCAGATTTCTTGCTGTCAAATCTCACACAGACTGGGTTGTTTCACGAGCTGACTTGTATTCCCCCCAAAATATAATATGTTGAAGACCTCACACTTAGCATCTAAGAATGTGATCTTGTTTTGGAAAAGGGTCTTTGCAGATGCAGCCCAGTTAAGATGAAATCATTTGAGTTGACCATAGTTCAGTTTAACCAGTGTCCTTATAAAGTGATGCAATTTGGACACAGAGGCACACACAGAGGAAAGACAATGTGAAGAGACACAGGGAGAAAATGGCTATTTAAGAGCCAACAAATAAGTTGAGGCTACCAGATTGAAGGAAGATGTCAAACAGATTCTTCCCTAGAGCCTACAGAGAAAGCACAGACCTCCTGACACCTTAATTACAGAGTTCTGGCCTTCAGAGCTGTGAGACAGAAAGTTTTTACTGTTTAAGCCACTTATGGTGCTCTGTACAGCAGCCCTGGGAAACTAATGCAGGTAGACTTATGGCTTTTCATAATTTCACCATCTGAAAGATGGCTCCAAACTAGGCTTAACAGAGATAAGCATGGAGTTTGTACACTGTTCTTTAATCTCCCTTGGCTAGAAATGACATATATCCCTTGCATTTATAGTTCAATAACTGTAAGTAGACATATGTACTCAATTTAATTGCAAGGGACCCTGGAAATATAGAAATATAGTTTTAGTATTTGATATACAAATGCTACCTTCATTGCAACAGTTATTGAGGTATATGTATCTGGCCTCTTAATTCATTTTCAAGCCTCTTAATTATATTGGGGAAATTGATATTATGTCAAACATTAATTTCTAGATACATTAAATAGGAATAATCATATCTAATTGATATGAAGCATGCAGCATAGCACCTGATAGAGAAATTTCTCAGAAATCACTGTTATTTTGAGAATTAAGAGTTTGTAGAGTGAATTCTGCAGGACATAAACGACTGAGGAATTTAACAGCCTGATTATACTTTTTACTTTTTTCTTATTGTTGTTCAAGTACAGTTGTCTTCATTTTCCCCCATCACTCTCCCCTACCCCACCAACCCCCACCATCCACCCTCAATCCTACCCCCTTTGCCTTTGTCCATGGGTCCTTTATACATGTTCCTTGACAATCCTTCCCCTCCTTTCTCCTGTTATCCCCCTCCCTCTTCCCCTCAGATTAAGGTCACTTTGTTCTTTATTTCAGTGTCTCTGGTTATATTTTTGCTTACTGTGTTTTGTTGATTAGGCTTCACTTATAGCTGAGATGATATGGTATCTGTCTTTCATCTCCTGGCTTATTTCACTTAGTATAATGCACTCCAGCTCCATCCATGCTGTCGTGAGGGATAGGAACTCCTTTCTTTCTGCTGTGCCGTATTCCATTGTGTAAATGTACCATAGCTTTTTGATCCACCTATTTACTTTTGGGCACTTAGGTTTCTTCCAGCACTTGCCTATAGTAAATTGTGCTGCTATGAACATTGGGGTATATAAGTTCTTTTGAACTGGTGTTTCAGGATTCTTTGGGTATAATCCCAGCAGTGGAATTGCTGTGTCAAAAGGCAGTTCCATTTTTAGTTTTTTGAGGAAATTCTATACTGTTTTCCATAGTGGCTGCACTGATCTGCATGGGACTGACCATGCTTTTTAAAGGTATTTTGAAGATTTCTTTAAAAATTTAGATCTTCCATATTATCAGAATATTGTAAGAGTTTAATAAGAATTCAATAGCTTGGGTACTACCCACATAAGTTCTCCACATCTTTACTTTCACTGACTGTATTTCCATCTATGTAGGAATTGATGTACCATATTTTGCGGTGTTTAATGCATATGTTTTTGCCCAAATTTTTGTGGGAAAAATAAGGATGCACATTATACATGGTATGATAATTCCTTACCATGGGTATAATAATCCCATGTAAAATGCACACAACATGAGTGTGAATTATACATGGCAGAATATGGTATATTATATATGATAACTTGCTAATAATTAGGCCTATTTAGTTTTCATTTTGATCACTAAGGAAAAATGTAAGAAACAAATTGAAGTATGTAGGAGCATATAGTCAAATATGCTGGTTATAGCTCATTTTACTTGGCATCTTTTTTGTATTGAAGGCTTCTTATACTGGCCAGACATATTTTCAGTTATACTGAAAATAAAAGAAGTAAATTGTGAAATTCTATTTATCTGTTCATTATCAAGTGAGATTTTAGAAATTTATGTTTCCAAGTAATTTTGCATTTGAAACAAAACCATTGCACAATTGTATATGGCATAGAAAATGGACTACATTATTTGCCCATTTACCTTATAGAAACAATATTTATTTGTATATTTAAAGAATTTTGACTTATTTAATGTAGCTATAATGAGCACTATTTAGTCTCTTTTGACTTATTTATTCTTAATGGTCCTCATTCTTAATAAAATGTCCACATAATAAGCAAAGTAGTGTGGCTCATAATAATGAAGTCAAATAAATAAAGATACTATCAATATGGGAAGATTATAACAGAAGGAATTCCATTTGCAAAGTATTTTAATCTTGCAAAGGATTGTAAAACTAAAAGAAAACTATAATTTTAAAAAGGGTTGAGAAAAAATGGCATTGGAAATCAGTTGAAACTTTGCATGATGATCTGGTAGTTATAATAATATAGTCACAACAATATTACAAATAATTACAATATTATAATAATCCATTGGGACTATAGGAAAATATGATTTTATTGTTAAATCAAGTGATGATTCCATGTTCTATGCTGTTATTGAAAGTAAAGTGGACAGGAAACATGTTTTTTGCTACCCTAGGAAGTAGAAATATCACTGAGAATAATAATGGAAATGACAATGATTAATGAGAAAGACCTATTAAAGAATAAAACATATGAATATTTGATATTGCAGAATGATTAATATAACTTCAGAAAGTCATTGATTCCACACTACAATATACATTTATCATGGGTGGTAAAAGATGAACAGGGTCAGTTATGACAGACTATGGCCTAAGTTTTATAGAGACTATTATTTAATACATAAGGGTTATTGTGAAGTCTTCCTTGTCATGAGACAGCATGGTTGTCTCATCTTCTTGCAGAGAACAACTTGTTTTCTCAGTTTTGATAGTTTAGATCCCTCTACTTCCTCTGAGAATATTCAATCCTATTCATTCCTGATCCCCTTCATACCAGGCACACACTTTGAGCAAGAGACAAGTGAACTCATAATTCATAAGATTGAACTTGACTATTTTCTACATGCCTTGGGTTTTGGTCAAAAATAGATCAACAGCAGAGAGTCACTATAACTTTACCACTTAAAATCCTTACCATGTTGCTCCAATAGAGGCCAGCATTTTTGACTGACCAGATATATTAAATATAAAACAGATAAGTAATGACTAAGTTAAGACTAGAATAGTATGTCTTTAAGTGACATGTTGCTAAATCAACATGTAGTGATGATCTGAATCCTTAAAAGTCATGCAAGTGTTTTCTTTGTGAAATCAAAAATTCGACAAGCCTAATTAGAGAATTATAATTATTTTTATTGTTATATATTTTCTACCATGTGACAGGAATAAACCGTTATTTTCAATTTAGCCTTTGGAAGACTTAAAACATTTAATATATTACGTTAGACCAACTGCCTACTTTCTTTCAAGTCACTGTTCTCTCCCAGACATTTTTAACTTCTTTAAAATATTCTCCAAATATGAGTGAAAGAGTAAAATTAATAGCTAGTATTTAATGAGTATTTACTATATGCTATACATGGAACTGTTAAATAATTAATGTTCTCAACAACCTTAAGGGAGTAAGCCCTATTCTTATTTCCATTTACCAATTTTAAAACTGAAGGAGAGAAAGGGTAAATGACCTTCCCTGGGTTACATGTAGAGAGCACTTTAAGCCAATATGCAGACCTAGTGTGACTCCCAGAGCCTAGTTTTCAAGGACTACATTATCCTGGTCTATAATAGACATATCTTCTTGCTACATCTGTCTTGAAGCCTTTCGCAGGCACAAAGACAGAAGACCTTATTCAATAAGTGCTTTCCAAATTTCATATATATATCAGAATCACCTGGAGACTTGTAAGACAGTTTCCTAAGCCTCATTTCCAGAGATTCAGATTCAGTGGTTTGAGACCTACACATTTGCATTCTAACAAGTTTCCAGGTGCTGCTGGTCTGTTGCCCTATAGACTACACTTTGAGTTTCACTGCTTTAGATGATATACAATTGTCATAATCTTTTCTTTATTTACAGTGTGTCCCAAATTTGTATCTATGAGACTACAAATAGGTGGCTGTTTTTCTAACCAGCTTCTGAGTTGATAAAAACATAAAAGCTGTGTCCTGCATGAGAATAAAAAGTTTGTTCATTTAGACCCATCAGTATCACTTATATTTTTCTTATTTGTGGAGAAAACATGTTATGAATAGGTGGCATCAAGAGAGAATTAGGTTAACATTTAGTAGAAATTTCCTAAAAGTATTTTTTCATGTCATAGGGACAAGTTATAAGACAGATTCATGATGTTGAACCTTCTATTCAGCTATGTACATTTCACTGGATTAAGAGGAAACTTTATTTTAAATCATTGTTGATTGAATCACTATTTTATTTTCTTTCTTTTTAAAATTTTTATTGAATTTGTTGGGACAACATTGCTCAACAAAATTATATAGGTTTCAAGTGTACAATTCTGTAATGCATCATCTGTATTATTGTATTATATGTTCACCACTCCAAGTTGCCTTTTTAAATTAGCATTTATCCCTACCTCCCCACCTCCCCTCCCCTCTGGTAATCACCATACTATTGTCAGTGCCTATGATTTTTTTTTTCTTGCTTAATCCATTTACCTTTTTCACTCAGCCATCCCTCCCCTCTGATGGCTGTCAGTATAGTCTCTGTATGTGTGAGCCTGTTACTATTTTTGTTAGTTTGTTTATTTTGTTCATTAAATTCCACATATAAGCAAAATCACATGGCACTTGTCTTTATCTGATTGGCTAATTTCACTCAGCATAATACTCTTCAGGTCTATTCATGCTGTCACAAAAGGTAAGATTCTTTCTTTTTTACAGTTAAGTAGTATTATATTGTGAAAATGTACCACAGCTTTTTTATCCATTTATGTACTGATGGGCACAAGGGCTATTCCAAGTCTTGGCTATTATAAATAATGTTGCAATGAACATAGGGGTGCACATATTCTTTCAAATTAGTGTTTCAGGTTTCTTCAGGTATGTTCCCAGAAGTGTAGTCACTGGATCATAAGGCAATTTCATTTTTAATATTTTGAGGTAACTACATACTGCTCTCCACAGTGGATGCACCAATCTTCATTCCCATCAATAGCACCCAAGGATTCCCTTTTCTCCACATCCACTTCAACACTTGTTATTTATTGATTTATTGACGATGGCCATTCTGACAGGTATGAGGTGCTAGCTCATTGTGGTTTTAATTTGCATTTTTCTAATGTTTAGTGACATTGGGCATCTTTTCATGAGTCTATTGGCCATATGTATGTCCCCTATGAACAACTGTCTATTCAAGTCCTTTGCCTATTTTTTAATTGGATTGTTTGGGAGATTTTTTGGGTTAAGTTGTACGATTTCTTTATAAATTTTGGATATTTCTTATTGGATGTGTCATTGACCAATATGTTCTCTCACTCAGTGGCTTATCTTTTCCTTTTGTTGATGGTTTCTTTTACTGTGCAAGATGTTTTTAGTTTGATGTAATGCCATTTTTTTTGCTTACCTTGCCTGAGGACATATATCAGAAAAAATATCACTATGAGAATTGTTCAATTTTTAATGCCTTTGTTTACTTCTAGGATTTTTATGGTTTCAAGTCTAACATTTAAGTTTAATCCATTTTGACTATATTCTTATGTATGGCATAAGAAGGTGGTCAAGATTCACTTTTTTTTCATGTAGCTGTCCAATTTTCCCAACAACGTTTATTGAATAGACTATCTTTACTCCATTGTATGTTTTTGCCTCCTTGTCAAATATTAATTGACTAGAATGGTGTGGGTTTATTTCTGGGCTATTCTAATTTCTTTTTAATCTTCACCTGAGGATATGTTTATTGATATTTTTAGAGAGAGAGGAAGGGAGCAAGGGAGGGAGGGGGAGAGAGACAGAGAGAGAGAGAGAGAGAGACATTGATGTGAGAGAGAAACATTGATGTAAGAGAGAAACATCAATTAGTTACTTCCCATAAATGCCCCAACTGGGGATCATAGCCACAACCTAGGTATATGCCCTGACCAGGGACCAAACCTACAACCTTTTGGGATACAAGGTGATGCTCAACCATCTGAACCACCCATCCAGGCCTTGGCTCTCTCTCTCTCTCTCTCTTTGGTTGGAGATGTGGAGAGAGTTAAAATTTGTGCTGGGTTTCAAGTCAAAGTATTTTGTTTCATTGATCTGTTTTTACGTAAGCACCATGCTATTTTTATTACTATTTTCTTGTAGTATAGTTTGATATCAGGTGGCATGATTCCTCCCACTTTGTTATTCTTTCTCAAGATTGTTGTAGCTATTTGGAGTCTTTTGTGGCTCCATATAAATTTTCAAATATTTGTTCTAGTTCTGTGAAATACACCATTGATATTTTAGTAGGAATTGTATCGAATCTATAAATTGCTTTGGATAATATGGACATATTAATGTTGTTAATTCTTCCAATCCACAAACACAGTATATGCTTCCACTTATTTGTATTTTCTTCCATTTCTTTCCTCAGTGTCATACCTTTCTGAGTACAGGTCCTTTACATCCTTGGTTAAAATTATGTCTAGGTAACTTTTCTGATATAACGGTAAATGAGATTGTTTTCTTACCTGACAGTTCATTATTGTTCTATAAAAATGCAACTGATTTCTGGATTTTATTTTGTATCCTGCTACTTTACTGAATTTATTTACCAGTTCCCATAGTTTTTTGGTGGAATCTTAGGGTTCTCTATATAGTATCATGCATCTGCAAATAATTACAGTTTTACTTTTTTCCAATTTGGATCCCTTTTATTTCTTCTACTCATCTGATTGCTATTGTTAGGACTTCCAGTATTAGTTTAATATGAGTACTGAAAGCATACATTCCTGGTTTCTTTCCAATCTTAAGGGAAATGCTTGTAGTTTTTGCCCATTGAGTATGATGTTCATTGTGAGTTTGTCATATATGACCTTTGTTACATTGAG